>JARFJB010000448.1:87500-107613 GCA_036346205.1 Vesta saturnalis | reverse complement strand
ATATTTAATCTCATTTAAAAATTTAAAATTCTGTTGAGTGGAAATTTTAAGGTATTTAAAACAATGTCTTCTGATGTTTAACATTGGGTGCGGCGCTTGAAGAAAGACAGTATACATCACTGAGGTAGAACGATTTTGTGTTTCATCCAGATTGCACAGTCTCGGATAATGCCTCAGCTGCAATCTTGATTCAACATATAATGAACACGTTTTGTTTTAATAATAATATACTATTCAGGAGAAAATTTTTTAAGCCATTCGGTTTTATTTTTCTGCATATATTCCTTTTAAGTCGATACAGCGAGTCCAAATTTTTATCCCACCCAAAAGTAGTCCTTCGGAAGCTGTCCAAAACAGTCCTCAGTTTCATCTATGAATTCCTCATTTGAATAAAATCGCTTACGGTGAGGCATATCTTCAAGCTTGGAAACAGGTAGAACTTGCTGGTCTGGCGAATACGGTGACTGAAGAACCAGTTCAAACCCGATTTCGTACAATTTTGCTTGCGCAAACGACGATAAATGAGCAGGCACATTGTCGTGATTTTTTCTTCTTCAAATGCTGCCGTTTTTCTGCAATTTCAATTTTCAAACGTTCCAATAATGATGAATAATATGCGCCAGTTATAGTTTTACCTTTATCAAGATAGTCAATGAATATTGCTCCATGCGCATTCCAAAATACGGAGGCTATAATCTTTCCCGTCCATTGTTGCGTTTTCGGACGCTCCGAAGCAGTTTCACCCGAAGAAACCCATTGTTTCGACTGTTACATGGACTCTGGTGTGTAGGAGTGTAACCATGTTTCAGCCATGGTTATGAATCGGCGTACAAACTCCTTTGGATTGCCAAATTCTGCTGGGAAGTCGTAACACGAATTTATTTTTGGTCCCCTGTTAGCAAACGCGGAACCCATTGCGCGCGGAGCTTCTTCATACACAAATTGTCACTTATGATACTAAACACACTGCCGTACGGTATCTTTGTGGTCTCAGCTAGCTCCCTAAATTTCACTTTGAAGTCTTTCAACATAATATAATGGATTTTTTCCACTTTTTCTGGTGTACTGACGCCTTTAGAACGCCCATACCGTTCAGCATCATCGGTGCTTGTACGATCACAACGAAAGTCTGAAAACCACTTTTGAACCATCTTCATCGACGGTGCTCAGGACAATACTTATCTAGCTTGGCTGTGGTCTCGGTTATCGTTTTTTTTTGCGTCGGTTGCTTCTAACCGCTGTAGCTTGTAAAAATGGCTGAAATTTTAAGAGACGTATAATGAAGGATGAAGCTTTTTATGAATGGTTCACTTTAGTGCATACTAATGCCATTTCTTAGGATTATTCCAAACTTTTTGATCCACCTAGTACAATGGGCTTTCCCCACCATGAAATTGCTTTTGCCCGCTCTAAAATATTAACTTGAGTAATTTAAGTGAACATATTTAATGTGCTAGAACAAGACATCCCTTTTTGTGTTTGCTGAAATAACTTGAAAGAAACATTTTTCTTATATTAAGAAGAGCGTTTGCCGTAGGGTATTGCATTAGCCCAAATAGACATCGCAGCAACAACAAAATATTATATTAAAAAAATGTTGATTGTAAATCTGAGAAAGCTTTTATTGAAACAATAAAACTGAAACATTGTGGCTTTTCAAGTGCCGCAACGCCAAAACAATCCGTTCAATTACGTTATACTATGAATTATCCCAAACATTACATTACCTAGTGTTCAGTGGCATAACTGCAAAATTTGGGCCCAGATGCAAAATTTTCTAAGTGGCCCCAGTCTTTATAGCAAAGATAATAATACTGAAAAAGGTAAGTCCTAAAAAAAATTATCGACCATATAAGAAAACAATTCCTTGCAATTCAATACGACGGAAAAAGAATTGGTCCTCAGGATCGATGTACCCCGACGCAATGCGTCCTTTTACGACCCCGTAGTTATGCCACCGCTAGTGTTAGTGCTGCCTCCTCGCCATGCCTCTGTGAATGTTCGCTTTGTTTTAGTTCTAATAATTCTAAGCTCTAAACGTTTTTAACAACTTTAGGTTGCACTGTGTCGATTTCCCATCATCCTATAAATGAATTTATTTTTTCATTCATGATTATTAATTAGATGTGAAACTTATACGTGATTTATTTTAGCTACATATTTATATAATCTCGTTTAAATAAAAATTAGAAAAAAAGATTGAAATATTTTGGAAAAGTACTCGTATAATACTTTTGGACGATTAGTTCTACCGAATTCGCATTTGAGCTGAGACCACTGATTATTAGTTTTAAGTCAGTGTTACGTAAAATTTCAAGGCCACCCTTGAGATTGCGTCGTTGACCTCGAGTCAGGCCTTGAGTTGACCTTGAGTTTAACCTTGGGGGCCTGGCCTTGTAGTTGGCCTTGTGAATTTTGTATTCTAATAAGGGGGCCCTAATGCTAATTTGCAAGACAGCTATAAGAACTTGTGTTACGGTCTGCGTCCTCTCGTCGTGACCCCATCGCTGGAAATAGTATTCTAATAAGGGGGTCCTAATGCCAACTTGTAAGACTGGTATAGGGACTTGTCCTCGAGCCTTAGAGTTTGTTTGTGGCGCCATCTAGTGATGTATGGACCAATGAATATTTTCTGTAATAAAGGTAGTGGTTCCACCTAGCGGTATATTTCTAGGACTAATCAAGGTTTGTTTGTGGCGCCATCTAGTAGTATATTGACTAATAATTGTTTTTTGTAACAGATCAATTAACTGCTTATGTAAGACCATATTCTTTCGAACATTTATATAGGTGTTTTTTAAGATGGGGCTTAAAATTATCTTTCCCTATGTGGTACTGATACACGGACGCGATTTCGGTACACGTTGCACAACACTGCCTTAGTTTGTAGTACACAATCAGAATTAAATTACGAGCAATTAGCTCGATATTAACAATGCAAAACAGTCACATATTACAAAGTCTAAGTACAGTGTGTAGAAAGTGATATTTACAATAAATGATGTGACCTGTGAGCACGCAGGCTCGTGCATTAGGTTACGTGAAAAATTCTGCAACATGACACAGTGATAAAACAATCTACAGTAAAATAATAATAATACAAATGCTAATCTAAAATAATACAAGTCCGTAATTAAACACAAAATTAGCAGTGTCTAGGTCACAATAGTTACACGCACACGTAAAATGTTAGGGGGAATTAATACGCGCTCGACGTTCGTAACTTGTATTAATAAATATATGATTACGGAGATTACTTCTGAGGCTCATCTGCCTACTCTCAGATGGTGATGATGATGGGACTTGGGTCAGACGATCAGTCTCGGCGGCCTGCGAGGTAATAAAAGACTTGTACACCCCAAGGAAGTGATGGAACTCAACCCAGACTGCCAGTTTCAACAGCCTGCATAGTAGTAGTAGTAGTAGTAATGAGGACTTCTACAACTTGAGATCGTCTCGTTTCACTCGGCTATTCAATTTCAACAAAGTTTATTAAAAATTTTAGAAATTAACAATTCATTTTGTATATACATATCACACTTAAAACTAAAATAATAATAAATGTGTACATTGTTGTATTTGGTGGCTGCTCAGGAATCTTCCCTCTTCAGCGCGTGGGTTGTAGAGTTGTTGGGTTGTGGGTCGTATTGGTGTTGACAGTGTTGTGCTTAGCACAACACTGTTGATGTGTTGTGAGATGTGGTGTTGTTGGAGATGTTGTGGACTGTCCTGTTGTCGCTCAGTTGTGGCTTTGCATGCCCTGCGTACTGAAATAAATAGAAACATGTGTTAGTTGTGCAAACATTGTCGGTTTTAACAAACAGAAAAAAAATTGTGTTTAATTTTTTTTTATTTTTATTTGGTTTTTATTTCGTTTTTTTACTTTGCAGTTTGTTGTTAAAATTGAAAGAAGAAAAATTTTGTCAAATTTTTCTTTGCAAAATTTTTATAATTTTAATTTTCAAAGAAAAATTGTTTAATTTTAACAATTTTTAAAAAATTTTCAAATTTTTACAAATTTGTTTATAAATTTTACACCATTTCCCAAAAAAAATTTTTATTATTTTAAAAATTTACATTATATACATCTGGTGACCAACTTGTGGATTTGTAATTAAAAAAAGGGAATATTGAATGGTGAGGTACTCCCAATCCATCGGTTTGCCCAAGACCCGCTGCCTTTAGGATACAGGAGGTTTCCAATTCGAACCTCCGAGGAACCCAAAGGTCAACCCAGGGTTGGGCCGGGGAACGACGCGGCGGGAGCCTTATCGGTATGGCCTTCCAACCTTCCTGCTTCGCTAGGGCATAACTGACGCCGTCCGGGTTGAAGGGCGCCGCCGTCGGCGGTGTCCTTTCGGTCTCTGATGTACTTCCGTCTTCCCGTTGCGGAGTCGAGGAACTGGGCATCCCCTGTAGCTGGCGGGGTGGTCCCCACCGCAGTTAACACACTTTGCCCGGACGGTACGGGGTTTTGTGCATTCACTGCTGTGGTGATCGTCGGCGTACTTGACACATCGTGCTGCCGCCCTGCAGCAACGCTCTGCGTGACGGAAACCTTGACACCGGTGACACTGCCCGATGCCGGATTTTCGCCGCAAATCCTCGACGGTGACTTGGAGGCGGGCGACGTGCTGCACCTCCCAGATCTTCTTTCTGTCGTCCTCGGACGGCAACTCCACCATCACGAGGGGGATCGGGCGTCCTCGCTGCTTCGTCCTAAAAACAGAGAGAGCATTAACACCTTGCGTTTTTAGCTCTGAGCTAACGTCGACCTCGGATAGCTCTACGGGCACGCCGCGTGTCACCACCTTAGCAAATCGCTCGCTCTTTGCCTAGTAGGTATGATACGGAGTACCACACCTATCCATATACCTAATCAGCCTGACTCGGTCCTGGAGTGAGGCAGGCTGAATCCGGATTCCCTCGCTGAAGGCCTTGGCCCTCGTGAAGGCGATCCGCTGTCGGTCCATTTCTCGGGAGAACGCGATCCAGTTCTTCTGGCGAAGGATTACCGGAGGCACCTTCTCCCTGGTGTCCTCTTGAGTATTCTACTCCATTGCTGCAGGGCTGTCGGTGTAGGGTTCCAGGGCCTGGAATCCGTTGTCCGCGGGCGGCGGCGTAGACGGGCGAACCTTCGGCGTCTTCTTCGGCTTCTTCCTTTGCAGCACGAAGGCGTCGGGGCTGGTGGATCCGAGGCGGACCTCTTCTTCTGTGTTGTCGGTTGCTTCTGCGGCGGCGAAGGTGTCATCTAGGGGGGTGATGTCTTCTAACGGTGGCGGTCGCGTCTTCTTTTGCCGCCTCTTCTGTGCGGTGGCGGCCGGTGGCGCGTCGCTGCTCGCTCTCTCGAATGGTAGATCGAGCAGTGACGGTATCGCTGGCGGTATCCGGAACTCCTGGGCTGCCGTCTGTGACAGCGGGATTCCTAGGGCTACCTGCTCTTCCAGGAACTGCTGGTAGCGGCGCCTGTTGTAGCCCGGCTGCATCATCGTAAAAACGACGTTATCTTTTCTTTAATTGGACTGGCTAGTCTTGTCTAAAGTTGATGTTTTCGAGCGAGACCTCAACCTCGAATGGCAAGTTTCCCGGTTCGGGCCCGCTATTTAAACCATTTTCGCCCAACCCTGACGTCATTTCTAAGTAGATAGGATTCCAACTTACCTAATTACATTGGTCTCGAAATTTTCTAAAAACAATCATTTTTAGCGCTTTATTAAATATTTCAACCACAGATGCTTTTACATCAGGGTTGTTTGTTACATAGGAATTGATATTTTGTTTTCCCGAAAAAGTTTTTGTACACTGCCATCTATAAACCCTCTACCTTTGTATCCATCTGTAGATGGAATATCGGTGAATGCTTCAATTACAGTTACGTGTGTCTTAATTTTAAGAGCTCTCAAGCAGACCCTACTGATAAACAATCAATAACCAGTCAGAATGCAGAGACTTAAATTGAATTTGAAATTTACCACCAGTTGGTCAAGGCAAGGGGGCGCAGACCATAACACAAGCACGCATACATGTGTTATGGTTCATTTAATAGAATTGACTTATCACATTTTTGTTTTGGTGATTAATCATTTTGATTGATTAATTGTTTTGATTGAATAGCGTCTTAGTTTAGTTTCGTGGTACTTGAGATTGATTTTATCAACGCTTACAGGGGACCTGTGCGACAAGAGGGACAGGCCTGAGAGATAAAGTGTCTTAGGAAATAGCATTAGGGCCCCTTGTTAAAAATATTCAACCCTATTGTTTAAACGGTCATATGTAGTCGTGTGCGTTGGAATATTGCTCTGTTACATTCGATGAGACGGACCAAGGGCGAAGTGAGGGTTGTAAAAACTGTCTTCGTTGAAGATTGTGCACAGCAAAATTTCACCTATATCAAGGTTGTCTTATTCGCCTTTACGTAACTAGATGATTATTGGTGTTTACCTGAATATTTCTTTTAGTAAAAATGTAGTGTATGGATTTATGCTTTCATTAGCTTTTTTTAAGGCATATTTTCATCACAGTGTTTATATCATATATTAATTTAAATTTTGATATATATATATATATATATATATATATATATATATATATATATATATATGTATGATAAGACTAATTACACCTTTAATTTGAAGTAATTTTTCCCTGTATAATACTGAAGGTTGACTGAAGTGAAAACCATTTAAAATCATGTAAATAAATGTATATTGATGTACCGCTAGTGATGTAGTAAATCAGGGTTTTTGAATTGAATATTCTAGAGGACGTGGCCTTACATGAGTATTAGTAAAGTTATAAAAACAGTAAGTAAATTCTTTATTTTACATTTAATTACTTCGAAAAATATTCCTCTCCTAATTATTAATAATATTTAGAAAACATATTTAGACCGTTAATAAAAAACGTATTAACCAAAGAAAACCAGTGACCAAAATAACCAAGTTTTTGTAAGACGTAATCTGAATCAGTAAAGGTTTTACTGTTCGTATATTTTGTGAAACAAAGAATATAATATCTTTAAAAGTGAAATCTGATTAATAGTCTTAAAATTCAGATGTAGTAATATTATCATCCTCAATTATACGTTTTAACGTGTTTTCTTGACAGTATTTTATTTCGGGCAATCAAACACCTTAATTTGATATAATAAATTATTATTAAAAAACCCTTTATCTTCTTATTAAAGTTATAAACATTTTCAAAAAGCCTGTGCAATTTTTATAACTCAAATTAAATTTAAAACAAAAGGATTATGATACATTATGACATAATTAAATCAAAAAGGATTACAGGGGCGAAAGTGAAGAACAACTTAAAGCATATACCTATTTTACAAGTTAGTGTTAGGGATCCTTTATTAGAATTTTAATAAAATGTTTGTTTAGTGTTTGAGATTGATCTAGTTGACATTAATTGGGAGAATAACGACAAGAAAAAAAGGGAAAGGGGCGAAAGAAGAAAGAAGGAGAGAGAAAGAAAGGAAGAGAAAAAAGGGCAAAAAAAAAAAAAACAGAGGAGAGAGGAGAGAGAGAGAAGAGACGGAGAGAGACGGAGAGAGATGAAAAAAGCTTAGAAGGAGAGAGAGAATTTGTAAATTAGTAGAGGGAGAGAGAGAGAGAGAGGAGAGGAGAGAGAGAGAGAGAGAGAGAGAGAGAGAGAGAGAGAGAGAGAGAGGGGGAGAGGGAGAGAGGAGGGAGAGAGAGGGAGGAGAGAGAGAGAGAGAGGGAGAAGAGAGGAGAGAGAGAGGGAGAGAGAGGGGAGAGAGAGGAGAGAGGAGAGAGAGGGAGAGAGAGAGGGAGAGAGAGGAGAGAGAGAGAGAGAGGGAGAGAGAGGAGAGAGAGGGAGAGAGGGAGGGAGAGAGAGAGAGAGAGAGAGAGAGAGAGAGGGAGAGAGAGAGAGAGGGGGAGAGAGAGGGAGAGAGGAGAGAGAGGGAGAGAGAGAGAGAGAGAGGAGAGAGAGAGAGAGGAGAGAGAGGAGAGAGGAGAGAGAGGGAGAGAGGGAGGAGAGAGGAGAGAGTGAGAGAGTGAGAGAGAGAGAGAGTGAGAGAGAGAGAGAGCAAGGAGAGAGAGAGAGAGAGTGAACAGATTGCTTCATCTAATTAATCTTAAATTGCGCCCAGTATAACTAAGTAACGTTCTGATCCCTTTATGTTTTTTTTTCTTAATTCTTCGTCCGTATGTTACTAAATACTTTTTAGTTACTTACTTCAAATTAACCATACCTTATCTTAATTGTTTTTTTTAACCTAGCACACAGCAATTTTCATTATGATACTCAACTTACTTGAGACATTGAGAATAAGGACTTGGAGTTTGATGCTATTGTTTAATATGCTTCAGTTAAAATGGTGCATAATTATTAATTATTAATATTTTAGTGAAAAATAATGTCGTTTCTTCGGTTTTATTCAATAAATTTAATAAAACAAAGTTTGAAATTTGGTGTATACATAAATTATTATTGTTTACGTTTGTAAATATATTATTTATACGTAAGGTCACTATAATAATAATAATATACGTACATTTATAGCACCGCTCTGTAATTTCCTGTGATTATTAATGTTGAATTAATGATAACGTTATCGCGACTTATGTCACTGGCCGTGTGGATGTAAAAAAACCTAAAATAAAAATAATAATGTATTCGGTAAGTCCAATGATACATTTTATTTTTAGATTAGTTGGTTAACTTAATAAATCAAAAAAAATCAATAAAATCATGTTACCTACATGAAATTAGGTTTTAAATTTTGTATAATTTGGTATTTCAATTATGTAGCTGTAATCTATTGAGTGGTATTGTATGTAAGTACAAATCACTGCAAACAAAAGAGACCTCCTACATAACCTGATAAGTGATATATATTATTTGCTCGCGAGAGAGTTAAAAGTCCGTTTCTATCACCACAGACGTGGGACTATAATAGCATGTTATTTATTGGGAAATAATGAACATTATGTTGCCATGGATTATTTTATTTTCTAATAAGATGATTATTTAAAGTAATTAGAGAACACTATTAAATCTAGGTAAACGTTTGCGCGAGTCCAAAATAGTATATTAAGTATAAAGAACGGTAAGGGTTGTTTACTGGTCGAAGATAATGTTTAGAGACAGAGCGAAGCAAAGCACCAATAAAGTCTGAGACCAATTAAACCCTTAACGTTCGTGATATACTATTTTTCGTACGGTGTCTTTTTTTTATTCTTTGGTTGAGTTAAAATATTTGGTGTGGAACAACACACGACTTTCCAACCTACAAAGTGGAAATATAAAAAACTGAAACAATTTTAATAATAATAATTTTTTCTAAGCTAATATTTAATACATTTACAACGAAAATGGGCAACATTGCAAAAACAAAAACAATAATCTATGTCAGATGGACGTTTTAAAACTTCATGTCAGATAGAGGTTATAGACACGTATATGCTAACTTAAAAAAATTCCAAAGCCGTCCATTCCTATAAAAATTTCGATAATGCAGTTTAACCATTTTCAACCTTGTGTAATTAATTTGTAGAGTTTAAAAAGAAAAGTTATGTAAAATTAAATTTTCTTTAAAAAATATGTTTACACGTTTTCCTATAAAGTTGATCGTTATTCAGATGTTGAAAAGATTTGAACTAATACTTAAATTTTACCGTAGCAAGTTTTTTCTGCTAAAATACGAGTCGTACCAAAACATTGCATAGAACATAATTAATTGATATGTTTAAGGTCTATATGTTGGCATTTTTATATATTTCAAATATGCAGCGGTTTAAGAAATATTTGATAAAATATCTGACGTGGAACAACACACGACCTTCCAAAGTGGAAGTTTAAAGAAATCAAATAATCTTAATAATAATATTATTTTAGGACTATTATGCAATCTCTTAATATGATCACAACGAAAATAAGCCACATTTTAAAAACCGAAACACTATCCTATGTCACAGATGTTTGAAATTACATGTCAGATAGAGGTTAATATACATCTAGATGCTAACTTGGAAACCGCCTGCTTCTATAAAAATATCGATAATAGAGTGTAGGTATGTTCAATTTTATTTAATTCATTTTGGTTTCATGTTAAAATACTTCATATCGAAATGTCTTCACATTTTATTATAAAATTGATCGTTGTTCAGATATTGAAAAAACTTTTTCGGCAAAAGGACTTCCACGTTTGGAATTGTTTTGCCGCCAAATTATGCTTTGTCTCAAAAATTTGCATAGAACATAATTAATCGATTTGTTTAACTTTGAAATCTGCAGCTTTCTCAAAAATATTTGAGGGGGGGCCAACGGACTTTTCCCATAATCTAATCAGCCCTAGAAAAAATGAAATAAAGCTTAAATACAAAATGTCAAGTACTTACATATTATCATGGATACTAAAATGCACACATACACGCTCGCACGCACGCACGCACGCACCCACCCACACGCACGCACGCACCCAAGCATGAACGCACGCACACAAACGCACACGCACTCACGCGCTCACTCGCACACGACCACGCGCACGCACACGCGCCCTCACGCGTGCGCAAACGCACACGAACACACAGGCATCATATGTATGTCAAATATTGTTAAACACTGAAGCGATAGTAAAAAAAATGGATTGCATAATTAGCACCATAATTGAGAAGTATACATCCTGTGTAATACAGCTGGAACTACTGCTCCCTCTATCATATAGTTTCGTCAACTAAAGGTGTATGTCTTGGTAAATTTGGCCGCTTTTTGAAACCCATACAAAAATGTGTTATTTAATTTTAACATATAAAGCAAGCAAAACAGAAGTACAAGGTTAAATGTTAAAAAACCCATTTCTGGGTCTCACCATGGCGTTTTATTAAAAAAAAAACTCAAATTGAGACAATAAAACCCCACGTAACCTTAAGCCAAAAAACCAAGAAGTCAACTATAAACAAAATGACTTAAAATGATTTAAATGAGCAAGCTTGATCTGAGTTAGAGTCGGTCTTATTCGAATGTATTTTTATCAAATCGGTAATAACTTGTAAACCTATAAACTTGAGTAATTGTTAGACTAAATTTCTCAAAATATGTAAGAAATTAGTTTTATATATATATATATATATATATATATATATATATATATATATATATATATATATATATATATATGTGTGTGTATAGTGCCCGTCTAAAATCTCCCCCCAACCTATTATGTGAACTAGTATACTGAAATGAATAACATTTGCGAAACCGAACTAAGGCTCATATACAACGTTTTTGATGGTATACAGTGGCGTAATTATTAAAAGTGGTGGACAGCCACCATTTTGTAGAATAATTTTTAATGGGAACATGTCAAGTAATACCTCATTGAAAGTTGAGAAATCTGAAAAGGACTTGAATCCTCATTTTCAACAACATTAACAACATTAAAATATTACTACTGATTTATGAGTTTCAACCAAAAAACCTCAAAGCATTAATTAATGTTTTTGGGTTGGAACTCATGAATCCGTAGTAATATTTTAATGTTGTTGATATTGCAAAGGACTTGGCACGAGATTTCAAATGAGGTATCTCTTGCCATCTGAGCCAATTTAAAATTATTTTACAAAATGGCGGCTATTTTGTAAAATAACTTTAAATGGGATCATATGGGAAGTAATACCTGATTTGAAAGATCGTTTCAAGTCCTTTTCAACAACGTCAACAACACTAAAATATTACTACTGATTTATGAGTTTGAACCCAAAAACCTCAAAACATTAATTGGCGTTTTTTGGGCTGAACCAGTAGTAATATTTTAATCTTGATGTCGTGAATGAGGTATTACTTGCCATACGATCCCATTTCAAATTATTTTACAAAATGGCAGCTGTCGTCATTTTTAATGATTACTTCACTGAATACCATCCAAAATGCTGTATATGTGCCTTAGTTCGGTTTCCCAAAATTTCACTAATTTCAGTTTTATGGTCCACGTAATAGGTTGAGGGTAGACTTTAGACGGGCACTGTATTTATATATAAATACTGTTTGACTTGATTAATTTCTGTCCTGATTGATTAGAAGATAGACTGTTTTACCTGAAACACACATAATTTATATATATATATATATATATATATATATATATATATATATATATGTGTTGTGTGTGTGTGTGTGTGTGTGTGTGTGTGTGTGTGCGTGTGGTGTGTGCTGTGTGTGTGTGTGTGTGTGTGTGTTTGTGTGTGTTTGTATGTTTGTGTTTGTGTGTTGTGTTGCTGTGTGTGTGTGTTGTGTCTGTGTGTGTGTCTGTGTGTCTGTGTGTCTGTGTGTCGTGTTGTGTGTTGCGGTCTGCGCGTCTGTTGCATGGTTGTCGTGTTGTGTGTGTGTGTGTGCTGTGTGTGCGTGTGTGCGTGTGTGCGCTGTGTGCGTGTGTGTCGTGTGTGTGTATCGTGTGTGCGTGTAGTGTGTGTGCGTCGGTGTGAATAGTCGTGTGCTGTGTGTGTGTGTGTGTGTGTGTGCATGTCATGTCGTCGTGTGTGTGTGTGCGTGATATGCTGTGGTGTGCGTGTGTGTGTGCTGTGTGTGTGTGTGTGTGTGCTGTGTGTGTGTGTGTGTGTGCGTCGTGGTGCGTAGTGTGTCGTGTGCGTGTGTGTGTGCGTGTGCGCGTGCGGTGTGGCTGTGTGTCGTACAGTGTCGTGTGTATGCGTGTGTGTGTAAATGGGATCTGTGCTGTGTATGTGCTGTGTGTGTGTGTGCGCGTGTGCGTGCGTGTGTGTGACGGTGCAAGTGACGTGCGTGTGTGCGTGTGCGTGCTAATGTGTGGTGTGGTATGCTGTAGAGGGCGTGTGTGCGCGGAGTGAGGAGCGCGTGCGTGTGTGTGTGTCTACCAGTTGTTAATAATCGTATTAAACGTTAAATGCGAGAATCCTATATCGGTAATAAAAGAAATAAGCAATGATTAATTTTTTTCATACGATTCTGACGGTTCAAAACTATTACAAAATTTCTCGTACAAGTCTAATGTAAAATTAAGTTGAATAATAGACATGTAGAGTTCGTTGATATACAGAACCATTTGTAAGTGTTATCGCTCTTGGATAATTAAATTATAAGCTACCGATTAAACACAACCGATAAAATGTAGTACTTCCATTTTATACATGTTTTTTGACACTAAATAGTACACCTAATACAAGTATCTCTTCATTATTTAAAGGAAACTTCTTCTAGTATGTTACGCATGGCAGACAAAGCTTCTGTTGGACGGTTACGTTTTCAATCATTTGAAGTGTAAAATTCCGTTGTTGATACATTAAAATTTTAAGATGTATGGAAGTTGTAAATGAAAATATTCAGTTATTTAATGTTGTGCTGTTAGATAAATTGTAAGTAAAACTGGTATTAATTTACTTAGGTAGTCGACGAGCGCGATTGCGTATTATTGTGCGCCTGGTGATTTTCTAGTTTAGAAAACTATAACATTATCTGCCGCTGTAACGTGGTTTGATTAATTGTGATTTATTAGAACAGTAGGTTTTATACGATTGTTTCTAGCGGCATTATTTACAATTTAAGCAATGCATTATAAATGCAAATAAGGGAATGAATATGTTCAATTAAAATCTACGTGACATAATATAACTGTAAATTTTAATTGCTATTTTGAGATTGTGATTTCAAAATGATAAGGAAAATAAGTTAATACGTTCCTTACGGAAACAAAACTCATTTTTAAAATGTTAGCATGACAAAAGGAGTTGATGGTCGACTTGTTAATTAAAGGACACAATATAAACGACCTCGCCTCCACTGGAGTTGGTTATTCGTCACACTTTATCAGCTCTAAAAAGAATTTATTTTGTATACCAGAAATAATGATAGCCGATATTCTATTCAAGTTGGTACTTATTAAAGATAAGAGATCAGAACAATACGTGATGACTTTTTTCTAATGAACTGTTAGCCTGTACAGCTAACGAAACCATCAAAGATTAAGACAGTGCACAGTGTCCTACAAACAAATATTTTTATGTGATTCCTCTTTCAAATTATGTACTGAAATAAGTACTAATAATAAAATCAGCAAAATTTAGTAATTTATACTTGTTTTTTTTTAGAAAATGGAGTTGCTGGGAGTAAAGTTTGCCCCAATTAATATTCCCTTCAGAAGGCGGATACAGACTTTGGCAGCCGCTGCGTGGTTTATAATAATGGCATTTGGTGGATTTATTGGACTTTTCTTAGCTATATATTTCATTTTATACACAAGGCTGTGGTTGATAACCATTATATATCTTACTTGGGCATGGGGCGTAGATAGAGGTACATGTGAACGAGGAGGACGACGTATTGAATGGGTACGTAATTGGACTTGGTGGAAATATTTAAAAGAATATTTTCCTTTAAATTTGGAACGAGTACCTTGGGTTGAATTAGATCCGAAACGTAATTATTTGTTTTGTTGCTTTCCACATGGAATGCTTTCTACAGGGGCATTCTCTGCGTTTGGAACAACTGTAGGAGGGTTTCATGACTTATTTCCAACACATAAACCTTACGTACTGACGTTAACACAACATTTCCATATGCCCTTTTTTCGGGAATTAGCGTATTCCTTAGGTGGGTGCTGCGCTTCTGCACAATCTATAAATTGGATACTCTCCCAACCAGATGGTGGCAAAGCAGCAATACTAGTTGTTGGTGGTGCTGCCGAATCATACTATTGCCGACCAGGGCAATATAGAGTAGTGCTTAAAAATCGGAAAGGTTTTATAAAACTTGCTATTAAAAATGGTGCTCCGTTGGTACCTGTAATATCTTTTGGGGAAACAGATCTTTTCAATCAAGTATCAAATCCAGAAGGTTCTATAATCCGATATATTCAAGAGTGGATACGGAAAATAATCGGTATTGCACCAGCTTTGCCATTAGGAAGAGGATTTTTTCAATATTCCTTCGGTTTAGTACCTCAGCGTAAGCCAGTTACCACAGTGGGTAAGAAAAATTGTATTTAGAATTTATAAAATCTGTAACGGGGTTTTCTTTTAGTTGGTCAACCAATAAATGTGGAGAGAATAGATAAACCAACATCAGACGACATAAATGAAGTTCATGATCGGTTTATCAAGTGCCTTATTGAATTATTTGAAGAGCAAAAACACAACTACATAAAAAACGCAGATACCACTGCACTTGAAATTGAATAACGCTTTTAATTGTATTTATTACCCTATTATTTACTCAAAAAATCTATTTGTTATTGTTTTACACGTTATTATATATCCAGTGATATTATACCTAAGTAATTTATATTGATAACTTATTACCTAATAATTTATGTACAACTTTTACATTTTCCGTTTCGGAAATGGAAGTAAACAGTAAAGAAGTAAGGGTTGTTGTTGTTTGTAACTTTGTTATACAGTTCCGCAAACAATACTTACCAAAATCTGTTTATGGAAATCAATTGACAAATTCACGCACTCATTGCCAAATATCATTGTTGTGTATATTTGCTCCCCAAGGCTTGATTGCGTGTGTAAATTCGTGGGTGGGTGCGCACGCGCGCGCGTGTGTGTGTTGGTGAGTGGTTGGTTAGTGCCTGCATGTGTGAAGGTGAGGGAAATATGAAAACGAAATTGTGTTGGTAATTAAAATTAAAGGAACGTTTAAAAATGAAGTAGGCGTTGTTACCATGGATATATCAACTTACAATCTTGCAAATATTTGTCAAAATACATTAGAGGGAGTTATAGATCTATAATTCCCTACTGTAACCCCCCAAGGGAGTTATGAAGATGTTTACAGATACGGTAACTAAGGGTTTATTTGTTTATAATATATTGGTATGAAAAGAAAATAATTTCATTTCTTTTCATTTCCATGTTGCAGGTTGGAAGGTCGTGTGGTATTCCACACCAGACATTTTGATTGTGTAAGAAAAAACATTTTACAAGAAAGTTCTTGTGAAGTAATTATAAGCTCTCAAAGTGTGTTAAAATATTGTCTGCCGTGAACACTTTCTCTCAAATTACAGATAAGTACTCTTTTCACATTTTTGTCAAAGGTCTGAAAGTATAGATTCTCCGAAATATTAATTTAAATGTGACAGTCGTACATATATTTAGATAGTAAATATATGTATTCCTTCAAACCTTCTATTTGGCTTATATATAAATTCAAGAATTGACTGCAATCATCATTATTCGTTTCGTTGGAACTGTTTTGTGCTAGCAAAATGTATATTACCGCATGTGATTTTTATTGTGCCGGTCTATATTAATTATGGTGTTTTTATGGCTAATCAAAATTAGTTGTTTGAACCTTTATATTAGAGTAATTATTAGATTCTAAGCTTATTATAGGTTTTATTTAACTATTTTTATTTACTTTTGAACTTATTCGTTCATACCGTGTCAGGTATTGCCAACCAAAAAAAAACCCACATAAACCCCACAAAACACCCAAACACAAAAACCACACCCCAAACCCCAAAACACCAAACCAACAAAAACCCCCAAAACACCCACACCACACCAACCACACCCAAAAACCCAACCCCAACCCCAAAAACCCCAACCCAACAAATACCTAACCACAAAACAAACAAACAAAACCACAAAAAAAAAAACCCAAAACCAAAACAAACCCCCACAAACCAAACCAAAACCCACAAAACCCACAAACACCACAAAACCCTACAACCAAAAACCCAAAAACAAAAACAACACACAAAACCCACCAACAAAAAACCAACCAAAAAAACAACAAACCAAAAAAACACCCAAACAACAAAATTTAAAATTTAAATTCCAAAATTTCCAAAATAAAACCAAAAAAAACAAAAAAACCAAAATAAAAAAAAAACAAAAAAAACCCAACCAAAAACCAAAAACCCCCAAAAAAACAAAACCCAAAAAACCCAAAAAAAAACCCAACAAAAAAAACCCAAAAAAAAAAAACCATAAAAAACCAAAACCCCAAAAAAAAAATTTAAAATTTTAAAAAATCTCTTTTAAAAAAACAATAACCCAAAAAAAAACCTTTAAAAAAAAAAAACAAAAAAACTCCCCACAAAAAAAAAACCCAAAAAAAATAAAAAAAAACAAAAACACCAAAACAGAAAAACCAAACCCTAAAATAAAAAACCCCAAAAACCCAAAACCAAAAAACCCACAAAAACAAAAAACAAAAAAACCCATTTAAAATCCCCAAAAAATTTAAAAACAACATAATTTAATCCCAATAAAAACCCAACCCCTTTCACCCACAAAAAAAAACACCCCCCAAAAAAAAATTTTAAAAAAAAAAAAAAAACCCCACAACCACAAACCTAACCCTTTAAATTTAAACTACTAAAAAAACCAAAAAAAAATCATTTAAAACCCCCCAACACAAAACCACAAAAAAAAACCCCAAACCAAAACCTCCCTCCCCAAACCAAAACCCAACACAACCCACCCAAAACCAAAAAAACCACCAAAAAAAAACCCAAAAACCCCACCCAAAAACCACCAAACCAAACATAAAACCCCAAAAAAACCAAAAAACCTTTTCCCCCACACAACAACCCCAACCCCCCCAAACACAAAACCCCAAAAAACTAATAAAATCACAACACATCCAAAACAAACCAAAAAAAACCCCCAAAACCACAAAAATTTAAAAAATAACCCAAAAACACCCCACAAACCAAAAAAAAAACCCCCCAAAAAAACCAAAAACAACAAAAAAAAAAACCCCCCAATAAACCAAACACCCAAAAAAGAAAACCCAAAACCACCCAAACCCCCCAACCCCAAAACCCCAAAACAAAAACCCAACACAAACAAAAAAAAAAAACCCCACAAACCAAAAAAACAAAAACCAAAAACCAATAAAACCAACCCAAACCCCAAAAAAAAAACCCCTTTAAAATTTTTTAAACCCAAATTTAAAAAAAATTTTACAAAATTAAAAAAACCCCAAAAAAATTCCCCCAAAAAATTACAAATTAAAAAACCCCCCAAAAAAACAAACCAAAGGCCAAACCCAAATTACACCCCATTTAAACCCAAAAAAAAACCCCCCAAAAATTTCCCAAAACTAACAAAAAAAAAAAAAAAACCCAAATTTTTTTAAAATTTAAAATTAAAAAAAAAACCCCAAATCAAAAACAAAAAACCCCAAAAACCCAAAAAAAAAAAAAATAAAAAACAAAAAAAAAAAACCCCCCAAACCCCCAAAAAAACAACCCCCTTTAAAAAAATTTAACAAATTTAAACCCAATTCAATTTTTTTTAAAACAAAAAAATAAAAAATAACCAAAAAAAAAAATTTTAAAACCTTTATTTTTTTTCAAATTGAAAATTTTAAAGCCCATTTAAAAACGGAAAATAAAAATTTATACAAATTTTTTAAATTTAACAAATTAAAAATTTGTTTAAAAAAAAAAATTTTAAATTTTTCCAAAATAAAAAAATTTAAAAAAAAAAAGTTAATAAATACAAAATTTTTTTTAAAAAAAAAATAAACATCTCTAAAAATTTAAAAACAAAATTTTATTTTTTATAATAAATTTTATTTAAAACCAAAAATAGTTTTTTGTTTTTAATTTTGAAAAACCCCAAAGTTTTAAAAAAAAAAATTGATTAAAAACAAAAATTTTTTATTTTTTAAAAAAAAATTTTTTAACCAAAAAGGTTTTTCCAATTTAAATTTTAAAATTTCCCAGTAAACCTTTTAAAACCTTTTCAACACAATTTTTAAAAGAAATAAAAAGAAAAAACAAAACAAAAAAAACCAAAAAAAAATTTTTAAAAAAAACATTTTAAAAAAAGATTTTACAACCAAAAACACAAAAAACGGGCCAAAAAAAATGAAAGGGCCAACACCCAAATTTTAAAAATTTTAAAAAACCCACCCAAACAATGGAAAAAAAAACCCAAAAAGGAAAAACCCAAAAAAACCCAAAAAAATAATGAAAAAAAACAAAAAAAAAAAACAAAAAAAATAACCAAAACCCAAAATTTAAAAAAAACCCAAACCCAAAACCAAACCCAAAAAACCCTACCCAAAAAAACTACAAAAAAACTTTGGAAAAACAAAAATTCCAAAAAACCCCCCACAAAAAAACCAAACCCACAAAAACCCGGGAAAAAAACCAAAAAAAAAAAAAAACAAAGGGACCCCAAAACAAAAGGCCACCAGTAATTCCTAAATTAAAATAAACCCTTTTGTTTTAAAACAAAACAAAACCAAACCGGGTTTCAGGGTTTAACCAACCAAGGGGAAACCCCACCGTTTAAACCCACAAAAGAAACCCAAACCCCAAAAGGGCCCTGGTAAAAAACCCACAAAAGGGAAAAAAAAACCCCCCCAAAAAAAACCCCAACCCAAAAAAACCCCAAAAACCCCAAAATTTTTTTGGGGAAACTAAAGAAAAAAGGGACCAAAAAAAATTTTTACCAAATTTAAACCCCGAAACAAAAACCCAAAAAAACAACCAAAAAAAAAAACCCAAAAAAAAAAAAAATCCCAAAAAAAACAAAACCCCCAAAAAAAAAAAACCCAAAAACCAAAACCACCCAAAAACAACCAAAACCCCAAACAAAAAACCCAAAAACACCAAACACACAAAAAACAAAAACCAAAAAAAAAAACAAAAAAAAAAAACAAAAAACCAAAAACCCAACACAAAAAACACAAAAAAAAAAACCACACAAAAAAACAAAAAAACCCAAAACCACAAAACAAACCCCAAAAAACACAACACAAAAAAAAAACCAAACAAACCAAACCAACCAAACAAACAAAACCAAACAAAAAAAAACAAACACACCACAACCCCAAAAAAAAAAACAAATAAAAAAACCCCAAACAAAAACCCAAATTTTTTAAAAAAAAAATTTTCCCACCCCAAAAACAACCCCAAAATAACAACCCCCAAATTAAAAACAAAAACCACAAACCCAACACCCCCCAAAAAACAAAAACCCCCAAAAAAAAAAAACAAAAAAAAAAAACCAAAAAAAAAAAAAAAAACCCAAAAAAAAAAAAAAAAACAAAAAAAAAAAACAAAACCCCAAAAAAAAACCCAAAAAAAACCCACCAAAAACCCCCCCCAAACAAAAAAAAAAAACCCAAAAAACAAAAAAACCAAACA
>JARFJB010000448.1:65000-77500 GCA_036346205.1 Vesta saturnalis | reverse complement strand
AATAAAAAACCAAAACTAAAAAAAACAAAAAAAAAACCAAAAACACAAAATAAAAAACCCAATACCACACCAAAATCCAAAAAAAACACACCCAAACATTCAAAAAAAACACAAATTAGTAAAAAATCCAATAAACACCTTTAAAAAACCCAAACAAAAATTAAACACAAACCAAAACCCAAAAACAACAAAAAAAAACACCAACCCACACAACAACGTTCACCAATAAAAACAAAAAAAAACCAAACTAAGAATAAATAACACACACATAATTACAAACATTATACAAAACACAAAATTTAACATTTAAAAAAAACACCACCTTTTTTTAACAAACCAAATAATTTTAAAAACACACAAAACAAACAAAAAAAAACAAAAAAATTACAATAAAACAAAAACCAAAAAAACAAAAAAAACTGCACTGTTTTAAAACAACAAACAAATTTATAAAAACGTTAAATTTATAAACAAAAAATTTTTGGTATAAAACAAAATTGATAACCCAAAAAGTAATTAAACAAAAACCCAACAAAAAAACGCACCCAAAGTATACAAAACAAAAAAACAGAAACAAAAAATTTTACACAAAAAACAAAAAATTATAAGTAAGTATTGATACCAAACAAGAAAACAAAAAAACAAAACCCATGAATAAAATTATTTTGTCAACCATTGTCTTCAAACACCAAACCACATTTAAAAATTTTGATAAAATCAAAAACTTAATAAATAAATATAAACAAAAAAAATTATATTTTAAAAGGAAAATTTCCCAAAACAAAAACAAATACAAAAACAATCAATAAACCACATTAATTTAAATTAAATTTTGAAAAACACAAACAAAAAAACAAACAAAACCACAACTCCAACATAAATACAAAACACAAACATCAAACTACATTAAACACCAAAGTAAATTTTAAAAACAATTACTAGTAAACCGTATTTCCCAAACTTTCCAAAAATTTACCACAACAAAAAATACCAAAACTAAACCCAAAAATCACGGCCACAGCTCATACCACAAGCACTCGAGCACACACACAAACAAACCAAATACAGACCACAAGGATAAAAACACGCAACGCAGACACAGACGCACACACCACCGTCCCATGCGCTATTCCAGAAGTGAAGACAGTAACAGATCCAGATACAGCACAGACAAAGACACAAACACTGAAGGTCATATAACTCAAACACACCGACCCACACTTTAACACACACAAAACAACACAACCACGCACACGCGCACGCGCACGCTCGCGCTCACGCACACACACACACGCACACACACACAAACACACACACACACACAAACCACACAAACACACACAAACACACACACACACACACACACACACACACACACACACACACACACACATACACACACACATAACACATACAAACACACATACATGGACACAAACACATGTACACACAGACACACCACACAACACACAAGACACCTAACACACCGCAGACGTATACTAAGAAAGCTGCAAAAACACTATAACCCGCCCACGCACGCAAGCACAGATGGACACAACCCACACCCAGACCAAACCGATGCAAATAAACATACAACTCACCACACAGAAAACACAATACACAGACGCAGAGACAGAGACTGACACAGACGCAAACACAGACTCAGACACATACACAGACACAGACACAGAGACAGAGACAGAGACAGAGACAGAGATAGAGACAGACACAGACACAGAGACAGAGACAAGGGCAGACACAGACACAGACATACACATAGACATAGACACAGACGCAGTCACAAACACAGAGACAGACACAGCACAGACACATACACACAGACACCACAAGCAGAAAAGACACAGACACAGACACAGACACAGACACAGACACAGACACAAACACAGATACAGACACATACACACAGACACAGGCAGAGACAAAGACACAGACACACACTGTAACGTGCCAATTCTTGTCTGTCGTTACGTTAATTTAAGTTTCGAAATTTACATTATTTTGATAATATTTTACATTACATTATTATTTTTAACATTTCCGTTCAATAATTAAATTTTTATATCTCAATACTTCAGTCACATAATTACGAATGTCCCTGTGTATAAGACATCCAATTTTAGTTCTATGCGCAACGTGAATTGAACACGCTTATGCATTTCCATTTACTATGCCGTGCAGTTCAAAACGTTTTGCTTCCCTTTTAAAAATAAGAATAAACAAGAATACAATAAGACAATAAGAATACAATAAGATTAAAACTTTTTATAGAGAATAAGAATAAGAAAAAATAGGAATAAGGAAAACAACAAAACCGCTTATCTTAAGAAAACAATTTTTGTAATGTTACGTATCGTTGAGGAGCATGACATCACGAACAGCACTTTGTTAAAATGGCGAGATAAAATGTCATCTTTATGAACATAAATGGAGATACCTTTGTTTTGCAAAACACATATTTTGCTGTTATACATATTCTGCGTTCGTCGTTATATCTTTCCATTAATCAACACCAATTATCGAATGTTACCATATGCGTCAAATTTTTATGTTGAAGACAGATGAAACTTATAGTGCACCATACGTCTATGTTCCGTTTATTTGTACGTTAATTACAAATGTAAATTACCTTTACATTATCGTATATTTGTCAATTGGAAATGAAAGTTCTCAAGCACAGTTCGTTTAAGACGAGATTAAAATATTTATTTTGTACAAGTAAACTTATCCTTTTAGTGCTTAATAAAAACAAATCAGTTGGTGTTATTTTGATACGGTTAAAAAAAGGAACAGCTGAGTCCTGCTCCTGAAATAAAAACATTTGAGTTCATAACTGTAATTGGTTGACATAGGTCAATTACATGTTGAATAGATTGCATTTTGAATCTCAAGTAAACATAGATTGTAAGCTTATCTACAGTGTTTAATTTAGTAATTTTAAGATTGTAAGGCCGTACAAGAAGTATCGTTTTAGTTCTTTTATTCAGATATTAATCAGACATTTTGCTTTATTTAAATATACATATAAATACAGTTGTTTAGTGCTTATTCAGATTACTTGTTATGTTTTGAGATTCAACCTTTCTCAATTTTTGTTGTATTTTAATTATTAAACCAAGAAATTGAGTGGTGCCCGATAAAACAAATGCTAATACTGATTACATCTATGAAAAAATCTCTGCTTTCCTCACACCTGATGAACGAGTTTTCAATTTCAGTAAGTTTTATAAGTTTGTACCTCACTGAGCTAGACCGTGGTCCAATTTACCTTTGTAATACAACAAACACAAACTAATTTTTTTTATTTGTTATGATACACAGGCACAGATAGAGATACAGACACAGGCACAGACACAAACACGGACACAGACACAGATACAGACGCAGACAAGGACATAGACACAGGCATTGGTACATGCACAAACACAAACACAGGTATATACGCAGGCAAAGACACGATAACAGTGACAGGCACAGACACCGGCACTGACACAGACACTGACACAGACACAGACGCAAGCACAGACACAGTCACGGACACGGACACAGACACAGACACAGGATCAGACGCAGACGCAGACAAGGACATAGTTACAGACAAAGGTACATGCGCAAACACAAACACAGGTATATACGCAGGCAAAGACACGAAAACAGTGACAGGCACAGACACCAGCACTGACACAAACACAGACACTGACACAGACACAGACGCAGACACAGGCAGATACACACAGACAGACACAGGTACAGGCACAGACACTGGCACAAACACAGACACAGGCATAAATACAGACACAGACACCGGCACAGACACAGACACAGACACAGACACAACTCAGACACAGACACTGACTCAGACAGGCACGGACACGGACACGGACACAGACACAAACACAGGTACAGGTGCAGGCGCAGGTACAGGCACAGTCACGGACATGGATACGGACATGGACACGTACATGGATACAGCGATAAATTAGGAGCCCCGATCCTCCTTGTGTTGGTACAGCTACCAACATAAGCCAACAAATGTGTCCGGGAGTACGTCGCCTGTCCACCTCCAAGTCACCACTGAGTACGCATTGTCACCGGTTGCTGCCATGCACAGCGTTGCTTCAGGGCGGTTGCACGCTGAGTCAAGTGCGCCGAGGGGTCACCAGGCCACCCTGAACTGACCGGGCAAAATTCGGTGGTGACCACCCTGCGATCTGCAGGGATGCCCGAGGTTCCCTCGACTGCAACCGCGGAAGAAGACGGAACCTTCCTGCGACAGAAGAGGACACTACCTACTGCGGAGCCTTCTTCAACCCGGACTCCCGCCGCTGTCGTTACCCCGCCTATCTAACTCTCCGTAATGTTCGGCTTTGTTCCGGGCTCCCGCAGAAGTCTCAATATGAAAAACACCCTACCTGTTATGCGCAAGGTGACAACGATGCTTGCTCACGCTAGAATTGCGTTGGAGATGTGGTGATTTGTCCTTACGAAGCTTCAAGGTGTAATTGCAGTTTTTGGATAATTATACAAAGTCCAATGCGAAGATTGATGTCTAAGGATAAGTATTTAGTGTCGATCTTAATTTATTCCTTCATGTTTTGTTAATACTGGCAATAATTATTCGCACAACCGATATTTGTTTCCTTTTTTTTCAGATACGTGGGGCATCAACATCAACTACTTCAATTAAGCGGCAACAGGGCAGTCTACACAACCGCACAGTTCCACAAAACAGTGATGTCAATAGGCATACCACAACACCACGCCAACCATCAACTGTGCATTCCACGCGCTGACGAGCAGCGCACCACCAAACAAAACGCAATACTTTGAATACTTTATTATTTTATAGTAATGTAATATTGTACCTTGTGTTATATCATATATATATATATATTGAATTTTAAATTTCCGCATCTTCCATGTTTTGATTTGGTGTTCGGGTGCTGACCCGCGTTGGTGTTGTAATAGTCCCTAAGAGACTTTTTACTTGAAGTTTCGGCAAGATCCTACTTGCCATCTTCAGGATACGTTTAACTTTCGGCTGCTGCTTCGTTGTGTTACTGGTATTGAGCTGACTCCTTTAGTTATCATGCTTTCCTTAATACGTGGCACGTATTAAGGAAAGCATAACTTCCGAGGAGAAACCTACAACACCACGAAGCCGTAGCACTAAAAGGACTGCAAAAGATTAAGAACATCACAATAATTTCAGCCGATAAAGGAAATATAACAGTGATGATGGACAGCATCGAATACCACCGGAAAATCTACTGAAATGCATAATTTATCAACCAATTGTGACAGACCGAACGACGTACTTGAAGAAAACAACAAGGAAGAAAATATCGGAGTCACCTATTGACGAAGACATACAAAAAATGCTAATTCCGAGAGAAAAATCATCACGATGTCCCAAAATATATGGACTACTACCCGAACTGGTCGGTTTGATGTGTCAATCAATAATTACAGTATTATTCTTGTTAGAGTAAAGTCAACATCGGAAGAGACAAGCTGCGCAAAAAAGTGACGTCAGAGTGTAAAGCTCAACAAAAAAATATACGTTTGAAAAAATAAAAGTTTAGGTTATGTTACTTCGCGTTTGTTATCCAAGAATACAATTTTAGATGTAAAATTTTTGAAATAACAATTAATCTCCTGATTTTTGGCCAAATTTAAATATTAGCAGCGCATTATTTATAAAGCCCATTTCACCACCTAAAACAATGATAAATAGCAACATATTTACATTATAAAATTAAATAAACATACCAGCATGTACGATTATAAGGCGATTTCTTTTCCAATAGGAGATTTAAGACCTGCGTTTGTCCCATCTGTCTACGAATATGGTGTCGTGTGAGACGAATGTATGTACCTACATACATTCGTCCTGCTTTCCGATAATTAGTGATCGAACGCAAAGAACGTATTTCATGTCGTTCTATTATAATCTTACGATGATCAGATGTTTTTTTCCACCTACATAAAACCCAAGATAAGATATGATTCGAAATTAATCAATAAACTTAGCTGAAGCCCATTTTTAAAAGTAAACTTCTAAATGACGATTTCTTTCCCGAATATCCAATTGTTTCGTCATCTTTAATGAGGTTATAAATTCCTTCGAATATTACAAAATAAAACGTTGTTATCCAACTGCTTTTTACCTGCATTGATACTTTTAAAGTATTTGTAATTGTTCCACACAATCTTGAGAGCATCTTCAGATAACAAATGGCTTTTTTTTGCTTGAGCGTTATGAGATGTACTTGCGTCGCACATTATATAAAGAACTAGATTTAATTACCTACATTAATATAACATGAAATTAATAATTAAAGTAACTTACAAATTCAATACAGGCAGCGGATAGTTTTGTAGAATAAGTAATAAACAAATTTGATAAGCCGGAAAAACAAAGAGGTTATAAACAAAAGTTGGCAAACGATCAGCTGGAAAGTAACCTTTTTAGAGCGCACAGTACTAATATCTGTGTCATTTTCCAATCATTACTGCATCTTTATATAGTTTAAAAATGCGTTTCTGCGCTGGTGTCTTCCGATGTTGATTTTACTCTAATCAATTTAATGTCTAAAAAGGGAACACTATTATTAAATATTTGGAATGTTGTCTATTTGATTTCTAGGACCAATTAAAATTAAGTCATCTACATATTTTTTTATTGAAGTAACTTCAAAATTAAATTCGGAAAGATATATAAATTATTACCCCAATCATCCTTTCTTAATGAAAAAAAATATCATTTTAGGTTTAAGAACTAGAATTATTAACATTATACATCCATCATTGATACAAAAAATAGGTAACCGAATAAACAACATTTTTGCATAATTCAAAAACATAAAAATAGTTTTTTGCAGTATTAATAAAATTAATAATTTATTTTCAAAACTTAAAGATAAGACCAACAGAATTTAAATCTAATGTAATTTATTCTATACCATATAATAACTGCAGTTTGTGTTACATGGGACATACAAGCACTTGGTTTAAAACTAGACTAGCGCAACATAAAAGTGATTGTAAATGGCAAAGATCAAGATGTATTATGGCAGTTCACAGTAACAATTTAGATCATATGATTAAATTTAATTAGAGACTTGCAAGTCTCTGAATTTAATGAAGCAAAAATTATTGACAAAGCTGGCAACTACAATGAGAGTCTCTTTCTTGAAATGTTTCATATTAATTATAACGAAACCATTAATTTTAGATCAGACACTAATCATTTAAACACTAGCTATGCTGGTCTATTCTTAATTTACAAAAATTTGAAATTATATCATTCAGTCCATCAAAATCAAGAAGAATCACCACTCATATAGTTAACACACTTGTTACACACTTGATTTAAGAATGTTCTTTTTTAATATAATTTAGTTACCTAGTTAAATTCTAATTTACATATCGTTTTTAATAACCGGTTGTTACACGTCATAATTAATTATATTTACAACTGTGAATCAAAATTGATGTATAGCTTGACAAACATAGCTCTGCGGCTTAAGTAATAAAAATAAACCCCGCCTATTGTTGCGCAGTGGTCGACAGAAAGATTAGAACGAGAGTAGTCACTTGAATAGAAGACGCTCAGTGTTCAACTTCAATAATGAAGAAAAATACGTGACGACTATTTAAATAATACGTATCTATTCATGTATCTTAAGTTGTCGAAACAGTGATTAATTTATACCTGGATATCTCACATCATGGTTAATTAGCAATGTAAATTTTGGCAACTGAATTATCTATAATTCATTTTAATATTTTAACATTTAACTTTAAACTCGAAACGAATAAAAATACCTATGTTAGAAATAGCTACTTGTTTACAATTTAATTCACAAGATCGAATTTTTCCTCTAAGAACGGTTACCTTTTTTTCATGGTCATACAATAATAATTTTAACAATAATTGTAATAATTGTATCTTATATTATAGTTTCAACCATAATAAATAAATTTTTAAATCGACATTTATTAGAAGGTTAAGCATTGAATTAATTTGAACTATTTCTCCTGCCATACATTAATCTTTATGCCCGTACACTTTTAAATTTAATAGATGAAATTAAATTAATGGCCAATTAAATCAATTGGCCATGAATGATTTTGATCTTACGAAATATCAGATTTTAAAAGTGTTGAATTTGATTCTTATATAATCTCCTCTTTGTGTCCGCAGAAGGCTGAAATTCTCACCCGCGGAGCTATCCTTGTCAAGCTATCAGTACATTCAGTTTTAATTAATCTTTTATTATAATTTAATAATTTTGTTATACACAAGCGAAGATTTGATTAAAAATGTATAATGAGTTTTTCTAAGATTTTGTAGCCGATACCCAATATCTTCATTTTAATTATAAAAAATACGGCCAGTACTTACCTTCATATATATATATATATATATATATATATATATATATATATATATATATATATATATATATATATATATATATATATATATATATATATATAGTGTGTGTGTGTGTGTGTGTGTGTGTGTGTGTGTGTGTGGTGGTGGTGGTGTGTGTGTGTGTGTGTGTGTGGTGTGTGTGTGTGTGTGGTGTGTGTGATCTGTGTGTGTGTGGGTTGGTGTCTGTGTTCATTTCAAAACTAGTCACCCTTAGTATTTTTTTTAGCAATGGAATCTCGACCTAGAAAAAAAAACGTCAATTTAGATATCGAGGGGACATTCAAAAATAGTGTTCATGGAATTTTACTTTTCACCCCTTAATCCCCACTCCCCTCACTTTAAAATTTCAAATTGCACCCCTAGCTTGTGATACTTCATTTTGAAGGTATTCAAAATACAAATCCAACGGCGTTCAGAAAATTGATTTCCATCGCCCCATTTTGAAATTACAAACGAAAATGTCAATACTACAGGAATAAATTTTGTTCATTGATTTCATTGTTCAAGACAAAAAAAATACTTTATTAAATGCTCAAAATGTTCTCTATTCTTAGGTAAATAACAATACAATCTATTCGTGTAACCTCACTTTATTAAGTGCTCTAAATGTTCTCCATTCTTAGCTAGACAATAAAACAATCTATTAACGAATTCTTCTCTAACATTTTGAAATGTTTCCGCAGTAATTTGTTGGCAAGCTTGAGTGATCCTAGCTCTAAGGGCATGAATATTTTCTGGTTGAGGGTTACGATACACCATTGATTTTAAATAACCCCAAAGGAAAAAATCCAATGGCGTTAAGTCGGGAGATCTGGCAGGCCATTCTATTGCGCCTCTTCTGCCAATCCATTTGCCGGAAAACCGTTGATTAAGCCACTCGCGAACACCCAACGCATAGTGTGGGGTGCACCGTCTTGTTGATACTGTAAATTTCATCTGACAGTGGGTTGCCTTCTTCGTCAGCTTTATTTTCTAAGGACTCAGTTATAACCGGATCAATGTAGTTTTACAATAAATTTAAACATAAATCTCCGGTTCAATTTTCTTCGATAAACAAAGGACCTATTATTTCATTTCCAAGAATTCCTGCCCAGACATTAATTTTTTCTGGAAACTGCGTATGACCCTCTAACACGTTAGGATTTTGAAGATCCCAATATCTACAGTTCTTTTTGTTAACAACGCCATTCAAATGCAACGTCGATTCATCACTGAAACAAATATTCTTTACCAAATCGCTGTCATTTTGAATCATCGCAGTCATTATTTCACAGAATTGAATCCTCCTATCGTAATCATCTTCAGTGAGTTCATGGAGAATGGTAAATTTGTAAGGAAAGAACTTGTGACGTTTTAAAGTCTTGTGTATGGAACCAACAGAAATATTCGTTAACGCAGCGACTTTTGGAATTGAAGTTGTAGGTTCCGCGGCAAAATGGGCTAAGACCTCAATTTGTGCAGCTTCGTTGAGAACTCGTGGTGTCTTTCTTACTTTGTTACATACTAAGCCAGTTTCTTCAAATTTTCTCACCAGAGTTAGCACATATCGATATCCAACATTTTTTTCAGGGTGCGTTTCGTTGAAGACTCGGACTTATTCTGGGCTCCATACAAATAAATAATTTCAACTCTTTCATGAATAGTGTAAACCATGATTGATTCTTGGTTTTATTCAAATTCAATGTTTCTAACTGAAGTAATAAGTGTCAAAAGTCAACAACTTAACCGAAACAGAAGTAATGAATTGTCAAAATTCAACAACTTAACCGAAACAGACTTGATTATAAATCGTTGCAGTCGGCAATAAATTGCAAACTGAAATACGGCTTACCTTAACTGAACTCTGAAAGCAAAAATAATTCAAATCGATAAAAACACGATAAAAATATTCGAGAAAGGAGATATCGTTTCCGTATCACTTCGTATTTCAGTACTTGATAAACTAGGGGTACTGTCTTGAACAATGAAATCAATGAACAAAATTTATTCCTATAGTATTAACATTTTCGCTTGTAATTTCAAAATGGGGCGACAGAAATCAATTCTCTGAACACCGTTGGATTTGTATTTTGAATACCTTCAAAATGATGTATCACAAGCTAGGGGGTGCAATTTGAAATTTTAAAGTAAGGGGAGTGGGGATTAAGGGGTGAAAAGTGAAATTCCATGAACACTGTTCTTGAATGTCCCCCTCGACATCTAAATTGATGTATTTTTTTCTAGGTCGAGATTCCATTGCTAAAAAAATATTAAGGGTGACTAGTTTTGAAATGAAAGCACTGTATAATAAGTATATCGGTTTAAGTCTCAAAAATAATTAAAAAATCTGCCCTGAAGATAATTGCACCCGAAATTGAAATATCGGCAATTTTATACTATAATTAATCTATTTTATTTGACGATTATACCAATATACTTATTATTAATAATATACGCCATTGAAAATATAAATATATATATATATATATATATATATATATATATATATATATATATATATATATATATATATATCATGCGCGACAAGTTTTTGATAATTATTCAACATTTTTAACAACTTGCATAAATGATCTGACAATAACTTTTCTGACTAAAAATATGAACTTTCACGATATCCTGCATAATCAAATACTTATCTTTTGAGTATTTAATCTGTATTTTTTATTTATCTTTTATATAATTATAAATTTAAACATTTCGATAATTGTCCTCAGTAAATGGTAATAGCTTTAGGAATTAATGGAGTTGTCAAAATATATTGATGGAATATAGAAACGCAAATTTAACAGTTTGATAAACGTGTAAAGCCAACTGTAGAGCCTAATTCTGTTTTAGTAAAGATTAACCAGATCTTTAATAAATGAAATGTTACTTAAATGGCTTGAAAATGACAAGTCCGAACGCCCTCAAACGGGCGAAGGCTAACAATGAAAAATGTCATAATCAAAGGACAGATTTAATAAAAGTTAATTAAGCCTGCTATTAATATAGCTGTTTGGTAAACGCATAAAGCCTATGCAATCTAATTTTATTTTAGGTAAGAATAGCTAGATTTTTAACAAATTTAATATTTTAAACTGCCTTGAAAATCTCAAATCAGAACACTCTCTAACGAGCGAAGGGTAACAACGAACAAATTTTACAAAATGTAAACAAATTATGATGTTTAATTTAAAATTGATAAAATCATTCAAGTCAAATCTAACAAAGAAATCGTTTTCGGTTATTAATAATGTAATTGTTATTGTACACTGAAAACACAATACGTACGTTTAATATGATTTTAATTTTAACTACACATGTTAAATTATTGTAGTGCGGTGGTAACAACATAAACACAGCAAAAGACCTAATGTTACTAATAGAATTGAAAAATTGCTAATTGAGCATGGCATTAGGACTGTTTTAAACTGCTAAGCAGCATGCTTTAAATAGTTTAACATATATAAACATGCAAATTACTTCAACAGGCAGTAAAAAAATCTCCGTTTAAATAGGCTTTGGCGTTTTATAATTAAAAAAAGGCATAATGGTGCATTTAATGTTAACTTTTGGTATGTCTAGATTTATTGCTGTTTCTTTCCTTAACCTTGAAGTAAATGCTTTACTAATTTAACGTATACTATAGTTGAAATATTATAATTAAATGTACACATTCTGTTTTCACTGTACAATAATTGCAACTATTTCTTTGTTAGATCTGACTAACTCTTTAATTGGTACGCCAAGTTTATATTTGTGAATGCTTTTATCAATTATTACTTTACACTTGCATCAAAATTTGTTTAAATTTTGTAAAATTTGTTCCATTCTTACCTAAAATAAAATTAGATTCCATAATTGGCTTTATACGTTTACCAGACAGTTATATTAATAGCAGGCTTATGTTTGCGTTTTCATATTTTACAAATTTATTTTGACATTTAAATTAATTCTTAAAGCTATTATAGCCAAAAGCCAGTAATAAGTACTATTTCGTTTTACGTCTTTCACGCCTATGGTGCTACTTACGAACAGTCAGAAATGTGGTTTATAAATA
>JARFJB010000448.1:55000-60000 GCA_036346205.1 Vesta saturnalis | reverse complement strand
TTCCATTTTGTGGGTTGGAAGGTCGTGTGGTGTTCCACACCAGATATTTATTAATCTCGTTTCGCTATATAGATGATTTGGAACTATTCACTGTTTATTTTGGTCTAATTAAGAGTTTTACAAGCTACATATTGCCATAATATTTAAGATTAGAAGGAAATGTAGATTAAGATTAGTTTATCGCCTTCCTTTACTATTATTAATTGTTAATGAAACCTACTTTCAAAGTTTGTTTGTTTCTGTGCGAATGAATATGGAATAAAGATTATTATATAACTTAGAACGATAACCATACAACATATTTACAAGGAACATTTGTAACCTTTACATATTAAACTTTATTTAAGTGTAGCTGTAGCACTTTTGCACTCATTTCAGACTCTGTCATGATGGCTATGTTCAATGTTGGTAATATTAGAGCTTAATGAAGAATTAAAGGAGGGCTTACTAATGTAACTCATTTAAAAAGTTTCAGTAAGTACCTATACAATAACATAAATAATCATAAAAGATATTTTTTTTTTGTAGATAATGAATGGTGAAAACACAGTTTTTCATCGTAAGAAAGAAAAGTTTCTAGAAATTATTGCAGCGTTATGGTTTATGTTGTTTAATGTATTAGGTTCAGTTATAGGCCCAACTATTATCGTTATACTTATTTTCACAAGTTCTAAATTTTGGACATTTGTGATTGCGTACCTTGTATGGATCTGGGTTGTAGACAAAAACACGGCCGCAGAGGGAGGTCGACGATTTGAATGGATGCGAAATTTAAAGATTTGGACGTACCTTAAAAATTACTTTCCAATTTATTTAAAACAAGATGGAGAATTTCAATTAAAAGAGAAAAATAACTATCTATTTTGTGCATTTCCTCACGGTTTATTATCGGTTGGTGTTTTTTCGTGTTTTGCAACTGCTTGTGATGAATTTAAACACTTGTTTCCAAACCATAAACCATACGTATTCACTTTCGATGTGCGATTTAGGTTACCGTTGTATCGAGAGTATCTGTTATCGTTGGGTATGTGTACTATAACATCTACATCACTAAACTGTATATTAGGCACTAAAAATGGTGGTAATCTCGGAGTTCTAGTCGTTGGAAATCCGTACGAAGGATCTCACCTTACAAATTACACAATTGTTTTAAAAAACCAAAAAGGTTTCATAAAAGTTGCTCTAAAAAATGGTACTCCTTTAGTGCCTGTTATTGTGTTTGGTGAAGAAGATGTATTTCCACAAATAGACAATCGGGAAGTAACTTTATTCAAAAGGTTTCAAGAATTCGCAAAAAGAATAATCGGGTTATCTCCTGCTGTTTTTTTCAAAAATGGTTTTTTACCTGAACGTACTGCTGTAAATATTATAGGTATGCAAAAATACGTAAGGCTATAATCATGGCTATGTTCTTTTAGTTGGAAAACCTATAGAAGTGGAACGAATTTCAAAACCGTTAATTAGTGATATTAATCTTCTTCACAGAAAGTTTCTGGTTCATTTAGTAGAACTGTTCGAAAAACATAAATATGATTACGTTGATGATCCCGAAAACACATATCTAACATATTGTTAAGATCACGTAAGAGTGAAAGCTTCTTTTTTTAAAATAAATCAATTTTATGAAATGCTTACAATTAAAACAGAGTTTCATTTCAAATATGAAGAATAAAGATACTAAAGGTCAATTCACACAACAGCACGCGATGTCACTGCACTGTTTTTAATAAACTTGCTTTAGTTTCACAGGGAGAAGTGACAATTCAGCACATCTTAAAATGAGTTAGTTCATCGCGTAATGAAGATGACATATTTGCAGTTCCAGTATTGTTAAAAATACTTAAACAACGAAATAAGAGAAACTGGGTTTATCGAAATGTAGGTTAGAATAAAGCTAATTTCATTTACTGTCTATCCTTCACAAACACCAACTTGTTCGTATTAGCATTAAGGACGATTTAAACACTTCCACTATTCAAGACTCAGCATTTTGATTTGTTTGTCAAAAGTCTTACAACGTTTACTATATTAAATAATAGTGCACTTTAAAAGGTATAACCAGTTAAAAGTAAGTACGGTTTATTAGTGGTATATCTTTATTTCTGCCCATCAATCAGGATTTAGACAGTGTTACCGCTCTAATTTTGGAATCACATTATAGCCTTGTTATAGCGATGAAAAAAATGAACGAACCGCATTCATTAATGTAAATTAAGTTTTTTAATTAATTTGACATCATTAGCCATACTTAATAATTATCTTTTTTGAAGCATGTAGGTCTTGGCAGTAAAACTGTTAATTATATTAACCGCTCTTTATCCAGCAAATCACAAAACGTGAAATCCATATCCATATCTTCTGGTCTACCGCAAGGATCAATTTTATGCAGACGATAGCCAAATTTATTACTCTTTTAATCCAAACAACGTTCAACCGACAGTATTAATGAGAAATCTAAATATCGGTGAGACGTTATGCGAATTTCTATGGCTACTACCAGTACTGTAAATTGTTGGCTTGATTAATTCCTTTGATTAATGTCGGTTAATAATACCTTGTCAATCCCTAAAGTCGCCCGGAAACCCATTACTTTAGACCTAAGCCGGCAAAACGTTATAATGTTTAATTCAGAACCAATGTTTTGCATGTATGAACACTTGTTGACATCCAAATATATTAGAAGTATGCCTACCTAACTTAGAAGTGATGGCGACACCACAATAATTTTCATAAATATATTTATTGCGTTAATAATTATTGTGTATCACATGTCTAGAGTTCATACTCGGCAAAGTATCGTTTGTGGACTTGTTATACAAAAAACTACAGTGATGTAATTTCAGAAAGTATTACTTGTCAAATTTCATCTAGAAAATCCAAATCGAGTTTTTAATCGACAAATGTTTTGAGTCCCTCTGAATCCAAAGATAATAAATTCATAAAATGCCCACGTTTAAGCGTGTGCATGCGTATGGGTGTGAGCATGTGTAGGTGCGTGTGGTTGTAAGTGATGTGGTGAGTGAGTGAAAGGGTACGACGGTGTGCGAGTGGCTATACACTAAAATGTGTTAAAACGCTGCTTCGTGTAAATGGTTATACATGAAGTTAAAGGGCCAGACACAGTTCCAATGTCATTGGCATAATAACACATATACAGACATGTCATACTTATTTAAGTGTAATTAGGTCTATTAAACTCGATAAAATTCGATTAAGTATTCCTCATCAGAATAGTAGCGAGTGAGTACTAATCCATTTTTTATAGTTTTTATATATGCACGGAACCTGTACTCCTACAGCTAAGTAGGTGGGTGATTGTATACATTACACTCCTGATAGTGATTGCTCGATTCGAGTTGAGATGACATAACAACAATGTATTTTTTGTCTAGTAGATTATTTACCAAGCATAAGCATCGTATTATGTCTCTGTACAAAGCGCAAGTTTTCATATATGCACATGCATGAGACGGTACTTTTTGAGTTTGGTACAATTCTCATTGCCGTTGTTTGGTTTGATAACAATTGGTCTATGTCTGTGGGTGTAATGCTCTACCACAAAATGCTACAAAAGTAAACGTGATAAACTCTCAGAAGATAATTTTTATCCACTATGGAAGTGAGCTTTTTCAAACCGAAATTAGCCATAGCTAGCCATTTGTGACAGTGCAAAATGTGATCTTTCCATTTCAGGGATGAGACACCAAGAAGCGTATAATTAATCCCATACGCTATACAAACGCACGTCTGGAAATTATTTATTTATTTGTGTAAAAAAAAATTATTATCTTATTTCATTTACATGTGGTTTCGATAGCTTTTGGTGAGTGGGCGGATGTATCGATCTTTATTCATCAAAGGTCGTTACTGTCCACGGACTCGACTAGAAGGGGTTGCGGTAGGTGCTCACATCTACGGGTGTCTTCTAATTAGCCTGACACTTTGGCTTCAAACGTGGTCCTGGATAGTTCCAGTAGAGAATGTTTCAAGGGTGCAGGACGGTTTGTGTTAACGATGTTCCTGAAAATAGCAATAATTCGGAAAAATGGTCACAATTACTTCCCCAAAAAATACGGTTCGTTTTCGATTTAAAAAAGAGGAGGTAAAAATATTATGTCCATACAAACCTGAAACACCACGATGGTCACTGTTGTTTGTAGTAGCAGCAAAATTTGTGATGCTAGTTCAATGAAGTATGCTACTATTGTCAGAGCGAGTATTTATTTATCAAAATAATTATGTACAGCGCAAGGCCAATTCTACTTCATGATAAATAGAAAAATTTAGTACGTCTTTAACAAATTTTCAAACGCAACAAGATGACGGAGCTTGCGTGGCATGAAAATCTTTGGCATTCGATTATGTCAGGGGGAGGGGGGGTCTAGAAAATCCCTCGAAGATAACCTTATATTTTGATTTAATTAAGAGCAGATAATATTTTTCATTATCCAAAATAACACTAGTAGGTATATACTTTAAAGAAATAATTTTCAAAAATTAATTGAGTTAATAATATTGACAGGCATTAAAAAAGTTATTTTAACAGTTACCAAATTATGTCATTTAGAAACACTTCTGTTTTAATCTGCAACAGGAGCTGTAATAATTTGATCAGCACGTGCAAGACAATTTTCTGTTTCACCACTTCACAATATTGAACGTTTATATAAATTGAATTTATCTTGTTGTATAGTTATTGTTTACAGTTGTTTGTCTATGCGTGCGTGCGTGTCTACACGCGCGTGCGTGAGTGTACGTAAGTTTATATGTATGTATGAATGTATGTATGTATGTATGTATGTATGTATGTATGTATGTGTGTATGTGTGGGTGTGTGGGTGTGTGCGTGCGTGCGTGCGTGCGTGTGTGTGTGTCTGTGTGTCTGTGTGTCTGTGTGTATGTGTGTATGTATGTATGTATGTATGTATGTATGTATGTATGTATGTATGTATGTATGTATGTATGTATGTATGTATGTATGTATGATATGTATATATATA
>JARFJB010000448.1:50000-52500 GCA_036346205.1 Vesta saturnalis | reverse complement strand
CCGATACAATTGTTTCAATCGTGAAAGCTTTTTCATAAGCAATTTTTGCAAATTGAGGCACAATATAAGTTGTTACGGTCTGTCCCGGATTACTTGTCATCCAATCATGCATAGTTCTTTTATAAAAACTTTTAAATGGCCCGTACACCGTTACATCAAGCGGTTGCAGTCGGTGGCTACAATGTGGAGGAAACGTTAAGATTATGACTCCATTTTCTTCTGCACGTAGAATTATTTCCAAACTAATATGTGTCTTATGATTATCCATGAGTAGTAAAACTGGAGTTTCCTGGGAAGGCTTTACACGCTCTATGAAATACTGAAATGATCGCAAAACATATTCATTTGTCATCCATCCAGTTTTGTATGTCAGGCCTAGACTTCCAACAGGCCCGTTTGTCAACATAAAAGGCTTGTAGTGCACCCAAGGAAAAATAAAAGCAGGTGGTAGAGAATTTCCTGTGGCAGATATAATACCAAGCATCGTTACTAGCCACGTTACGCCGAAGTAACTTGTCCGACCTGTTTCATGCCAGTTTCAGCCAGCATCTTTACAGGATCACTAACTGTTAGAAGCCCTGTCTCGTCCAGGTTGTATATACGGTCTGCCGTAATTTGATATTTATCCAAGACCGTTTCAAATTGTTGTAAAATGTAGCAACTGTAGTTTTATTAAAACTACTTGCACAACCAAACTAGTTTTCTCTGGACGTCTAAGTGATATCTTCATAAAACCTTTATACCATTGTATACCGCTTACCTCATTTTCTACCCAGTTAGCAGGAATATCTTTTTTAAGTAGTGTAGCGCAGTCAGAAGCAAGTCTGCAAAGTTGCTGACGTGTTAAACCAAAGCACATTTTTGCAGACAATTTAACATATTTCGCAATTTGGAATTCCTCTTCCATAGAGAAAATTCTCCTATTTCCAATATATGATTGTCAAATGAAAAGAGCATCGGTACTCTTACATTTTTTTACAAGGCGAGCTAACATAGATTTAGCTATTCCATATGCCTTAGCCACAGAACGAATTGATAATCCTTGTGTAATAACCTCCTTTACAGTATTTTGAATTTCCTCTGGTGACTTGCAAATGCTTTTTTGGTTTATCCTTTCCATTATTCTATAAGGAAGCCAGAAATATTTTATTTCAGATAACAAGCATAAAATACATAAAATTATTGAAATAATTTTCCATGTGTCCCTTGCAATGCTGGAGAAAATAATTCATAACTTTAATTCTAACCTAAAAATTGTAAGTTACTTTATACTCACCAATATACATAAGAACAGGTAACCAAAAACTCTTTCACAACAAAAATACAAGGGAACGAATTCTTTGAATCATTTACTATTTTTTTTACTACCAGTGCCCTCTATTGGCAGCGAGAGGAGAATATTGGTCAAGTAGGTATCCGTGAATTTTTGACTGTCCTTTTCAAAAACCGCCCCTTTCATGAAGTCGCTCCCCTTCGTATTTTAATTTTTTGGTTATTTGAAAAACACTTTGTTTCATATCCCGTTTAGTTCGTTGTAATTATTAGTACTGTTTGTAACTTTCAAGTGATCGATGTATAACTATTAGGTGAATAAAATATTATTATTTAGCTAATATTTATTTGAGGTCTGAAATAGCTAAATCATTAATAATTACAATTAAACGAATAAATCATTAATAATTACAGTCAAATAATAATGACCGACACCTAAACTACTTATATTTTAATCTCTTTATTATATAATCAATTGTACTTCATCCGCGTCTTTTATATAGCTGTGTTTATAATCATCAAATAGTTTTATAAGATGATTTGAGAACTTTTCATGTAAATCGTCGATTTGTTGTTGTGTCGGATCCTCCACCCTTTGAACTTCAAGGGGTGCTCCAACTAAAAGTAATCACAAACTTAGAATAAATGTATACTAGCAAGAAAATAAAACTATAACTATAGATCATTTTTAAACTAAAAGTCGATGTAAAAGACTGATTTACACTAAATACCACTAAAATATAGTAACAAAATCGGTTTGTGGGAAACATTGTATAAATGGAAACTCATTTTATACTCGCGTGTAGTATGGGTTGCCTAATGCTCAAGAAGATGGCAAATACATTACAATTTCTAATAAAATGAAGTAACCTAAACACGTACAAGGAAGCATATCCTGCACAGTGATATTCAACGAAGTCCATTTCGGCTTTAAAGAATTAAGAACAACTGTTTATTATACTTTTTGTGAATTATTCGTAAGTGCACAAATTCATTCTTATTTAGAACAATTTTCATAAATACTAATGGACATGTAGGTACTTATTATATTGTCAAAATCCGCATCACATAATTTAATTTAATCAGAGATTGTCTTCTGCAGAACTTTTATTCAAACTACTATCGTCATAGCATTAAAGGAAATGGTCAAAGGGTAGCCAATATTTCATCTAGTTTGGACATTTTTTTTTCTTCTTTAATAACATGTTCCACACAATGTTTCCAATCG
>JARFJB010000448.1:0-45000 GCA_036346205.1 Vesta saturnalis | reverse complement strand
ATGCAATTGATGATTTCTTAGGAAAGTTTTTACTGAATCTACAAAGTAATTCACGATGGCTACGTTTATTTCGCATCGTTAGCGTCTTCTTTCATGTTGAAACCTTCGACGCGGCAAAGAAACGCACGAAATACTCAATTATGATAGGTGAATTATGATTTTAGCGTGAATTTATTGTGACGTATTGGCAATATGGCAGGCAGAAGGTATATAATCGAGTGTCAAATTTGAGGGGTGATCAGTTTGGTTAGCTAGTTGGTTAGAGGTTTTGAGTACGGGTTGCGTGCGTTATAACCATCAGAATGGTTAGTGTTGGAGTTCATTTGTGAAAATTATAGTTTAGCAGGGCAGGTATAGCGACTGCATTAACCCATAAGGGATAAATCGTATAGACATTCAAAAATAAATAATTTAAAATATATTGTGAGTTGAAGGAAAACATTAGTGATTTTCTTTAAGAAATAAAAGGTGCTTAGGCAGATTAGAAGTTAACGCAGCAAATATTTTGTTATCAGTGTTCAATTGTGGGACGCGTAACCAAATATTATTATAAAGAGAACTGAAGGTAACCATTTAAGTGACCGGCATAAAAGTTTGTAAAATTTAGTTAAGATACTGGTGATCATCATTGACATTGAATGTGTACAATCATTAGCAATACCAAATTGATTGTATAAAAGCAATCAAGAACTTTAAGGTGTATATGGAAGTAACTATTTTTCATTGTGGTAAACGTTTTGAAGGGCAAACATCACAGCATAAGGTGATGTGATGTTAGGCTAAAGAGCCGCTATACTCGGTATGCGAGTGAACAAACCATAGACACTGCGTTAGTGAGTACTACATCCGAGTGCGTGGGGCGAATATACGGCTACCTCTTGTGTTTTGTGTATAGTGGATCTAAGAATTTAAAAAAAAAGGGTTACCGAAGCAGATCATACGGACAACTACCGTACCGAAAAAGGTTTAATTAATGTAATACGTAAGAATTAGATTTAAATTTTATTGATCTAAAACAAGTACGATTATCTTTTAAGTACATTTTTTTTGTTATTGTTGCGTTAATTACGGTTCATTCAAAGAAAAAAAGGTAATCGAACTTTAGTTATTTTGTTGTTTTTAGTTCTAAGAAGGGTAATTTTAGTCTTAACGTATTTATGTTTGGTTAAACCACGCTGTTGTATCTAATTACATGCGAAATTTGTCAATCTATATTCACTGTTTAATTTATTTTGCCATTTATTTGTGCCAATTGTGTGCGTAGCTGGTTACACCTTCTGGTAAGTGAAATTAGTCTTTGTATATTTTCGAATTTAAGGATCGATTGGAAATTGCGCAATGAGCCAGATCGATCACAAAATTTCATTTTAGCTCTGAAATATTAATGCAGAACACTACTAACAAAGTACTTATTATTATTTAGATTATTTTTTTTATTCAGCATAAATTACAGTTTTGAAGTATTAAGGTTTAAACCTATTAATGAATGTCTAAATACGATTTTAAAGATAAAGTAGTAATAAAATATGAAGATATTACTGATGATACAAGCACTAACCGCTCTATGTTTGAATTATTCAGCAATCAACGAACATTTTGTTGAGGTAACAACTTATTGTTAAACCGATTTCGTTTATTTTATTTAGAATTTTCTAAATTGGGAATATTTATTTAATTCAAAGTTTTATAACAGTTAGAAGTATAAATTTACAGGTATACGAGGGATACTTAAAAGGTACTTCAAGTTAAGGTCTTACGATTTGGAAATTTTCATTTGTACAGGGTGTGTTTAATAAGTTTATGGCGACTCGTGTATTTCAGAGTTTTCCTGTGCTTTTGGATCAATTTGTTTTGAAGTGTGATTGAATTTGAATGGTGAATGGTTTTACTGAGTAGGCTGCATTCCTGTCTTCCACACTCAGATAGGATTAATTTACCATCCCGCCTAAGACTATTTATTTTAGCAAAATTGTGGTGGCGCCTAGAGACAATTTTTCCCGGACTGAGCTTTGTAAATTGTAGAATAATGGTAAGTGTAAGGTGTTTGAACTACTTTTCAATCATTTTACTCCTTATATCGCCCATTTCCACTGTAGTTGGCTTGGCAACCCGCTTATTTCGGTAAACATGCGCGACGCCTAGTACGGTTTGGACGTGTAACATATTGTCGCTAAAAAATTGATCTTACGTTTCCAGGTATTTACACAAATTTGGATGAAATAATTTAAGTAAACAAAAAATCTTTTCACATTTTGTGGTACCTAGTATGTGATAGGTAATAGGAATCATTAAATCATGTAAATATTCGTTCAATTTCCAATATTTCTGTATACTACACTACAGTTGTAAACAAATTTTTTTATAAGTAACCTAAAATACTTACTTAATGCAGTGAGTGGTGTTCTCTTTGGAACAAAACCAAATGAATATTGAAAAAAACCGCGTCCAATTGGAATTAGTGGTGCAACGCCAAACCATTTTTTTACGTAATCTTGCAACGTTCGCAGAAAAGATCCTTCTGGATTACTTACTTGATCATATAAATCTGTTTCACCAAAAGAAAAGACAGGTACAAGTGGACTACCCGTTTTCAAAGCTATTTTTATAAAACCTTTTCTATTTTTTAATACTAATCTATAATGCCCAGGTTTGGCATAATAAGCTTCTGAAGTACCTCCTACAATTATCACAGCAACATTTCCGCCGTCGGGATTTCGTAATATCCATTTTATAGATTCCGCTGATGAACTACATAATCCCAGTGAGTAGATGAATTCTCTAAAGAAAGGAATAATAAAGTGTGATTTTAAAGTAATAAGGTGGGGTATGTGGTGGGGGCATAATTCTTTATATTCACTTGCGTTTGTTGCAAATGCGACAAACGCAGCGGTTGCTAACATGCCATGTGGAAAAGAGCAAAATAAATAGTTCTTTTTAGGATCTAATTCAACACCTGGAACTTTTTCCAACTTCAACGGAAAATAATCTTTCATGTATTTCCACCAGGATAAGTTTCGAACCCAATTTAATCTTCTACCTCCTCTATCACATGTATCTCTGTCAATAAACCATATCCATAATATATATAATGCTACGTTAAACCAATAACTAGAGTACAGTAATAAGAATAGTGTTATCAAGAGACAGGTAAGTGTTCCAAACGCTAAGGTCAAAAAACAGCATCCAGCCGCTAACGTTTGCAACCTCCTCTCTAAAGGTATGTGTAACGGAGCAAATTTTATACCCATAATATCCATATTGCTATAAAAATTATAACAATTATGTAACAAAGTACGTAATTTAACTTACTCCTATTTGTGATTAGATCATTACAACTCCCGATAGCAAAATCAAAATGACACTGCTGAACTAAGATAATAAGTATCAATATCTATGTTTAAACTATCATTAAGTTTTATCTTAAAAACTTCAACTTAATACATTGATTTATCTAATATCCAATCACTAAGTAAACAAAAATGTGGTAAATATAGCAGGAATACAATAAATTAACACTGCTTCGATTTATTTGATTACGTTAACATTTTAAATATCTAATTAATTAATCTATTATAAGCTTTGTTATGAACGAGGTAAACTTTTTATTTATGTATTTAATAAAATTAATAATAATTTTTAATCTAATTAAATTGTTGCACATGCCTACATATTAGATGTTTGAATTCGATAAGAATGATATTCAAATTTAAGGCATATTATTTGAAAGATCAATTTGAAATAAATCAAATTTCAAAATTTTCCCATCTTCGTTTTACAGTAGGCTTTGAAATTTCTTTTTTACAATATTATGTTGGGAGCACTTCTAAGCTTATTCAAAATCGTAGAGCTTTTTGACGTACCTTGTCAGAATGGCGGGCTAACCTGTTAAGGAACAATAACAAATATCTGGTGTGGAACAACACTTACACCTACAAGTGGAAATTAAAAGAAATGAAACTATATAGTATAGAATATAAGGACTTTAATTCCTTCGATAATTATAGAATGGCGGCCTATATTTATTTTTCAATGCTTTATATTTCGCTAAGTATTGGATTTATCAAAATGTATGTTATGTGCTAAAATATTAAGCCTTTCATTTCGAACAAAGTGACATTTTAAAATGGCTTAACAAATAGCGATTTATGTCAGAAAATTGATATTGTATTTTTGTGCCGTTTTCATGTTCTCCACTTTACGTTCAATTAATTTGAAAATAAATTGTATTTATTTATTGTGCTAACAGTATCTAATTAAGTAAAATTTTTCTCATAATAAAATTTAATAATAATAAAACAATTGATATTAATTTGTCACTTACCTATCACTAATTTTACACACCGACGATTACTCAGATCATGTCAACAATGTACAGTGCATCCCATTTTGGTTGAGACAGCCAAGTATCTCGGTTGTTGTTGAAGATAGAACCTTGAGGTTTTCGCGGTCCTGTGCCACTTTTTTGTGAAACTTAAGATGTGCTGAACGGATTTTTCCTAACTTCTTTCTTTCATAAGTTACAAGGCATTTTTGAAAATTCACACTTTTTGGACCCCCTCCATATCTACGAAGTTTCTCAGCGATAATGTCAAATTAAAAACTTATCCCATAGGGAATTTTATGTAGAATTCAGTGGCGCAGTCAATTTTTTTTTTCGGGGTATGGTTATGGAGATACGACTCAAACTTATGATTTTTTCAATGGAACACCCTGTATTTTATCACCTCATTAAATTCCTTATTTTTTTCCTTCAAAAGGATATATAATATATACACATAAATTCTTCAAAAATGCTCCAAAATCACTAAAACATTGATTTTTAATAGTGGGCTATGGATTTTTCATACAAAAAAAGTTCAAATTGAAGAAATACTACTTGCGATTTTTCCATGAAAGGAACAAGAACAATACTAACACTAATTCACTAACAAAACACAAAACGTAGGTAACTAATAGTAACAAATAAATAGTAATAAGAAGTTCATAATGTAGAATAAGCAACTAATTAAATATTTACTCATACTATTTCATTTCGAAATTATTCGGTAACTTATTCATTGAATTGTTCAAATTGATGTCCATTTTCCCTAACACACAATTGACACAATTTTTTAATACGTCTTAATGCATTTAAAATTATGAGAGGCCGATTTTATAAATTCTGGAAAACTGCCTCTGTTGTCGCACGAAGTTCTTCAATATCATTGTGCCTCTTACCGTATATTTTATTTTTCAAAAAACCCCACAAAAAAGGTCCAACAGTGACAAATCAGGTGACCTTGCAGGCCACCTAATGGGACCATTTGTTCCAATCCAATGGTCCTGGAAAGTTTCTTCTAAAAACGGCACATTCAACCACGAATTATGGTCAGGGGCACCGTCTTGTTGGAAGTAAATGGCATTAAGATAGATGAGGGAAACATTCTCCAGGAATTCTGGTATTACTTTTTCTAAAATTGCCAAGTACCTATTCGCGTTGAGAGCCCCTTCAAAAATGCGGTATTATATTGATGTCCCCAATAAGAAACAGGCTACATTAAAACCAAATCGATCCTGTTGTTGCTCAAAAATTAGGTGTTGTTTTCATCATACCAGTGCCTTGTATTTTGCCTGTTAAATAAACCGGCATTGCTTATATGGGCTTCGTCTGACCATATGACTTTACTCGCAAAATTATTGTCCTTTCGAGTTTGGTTCAAAAACCAATTACAGAAATTCACACGCCTCGTTGCATCACCAGGGTATAAATGCTGGACAATATTCGCTTTGTAGGGTTTCAATTTGTGTTTTTTTTTTAAATCCTTTGTACCCGTGATCGGGGAACGCCAGTGTCATTTTCTAACTTCGTACAAGAAGTCTGAGGAGAGACACGGACGCTGGCTAAGACATTTATTTCATCCACTTCATTATTTTCCATGAATAATAAAAATTATTATTCATTTCCATTAATTATTTATTACTAAATTATTAAGTAATACTAAGTACTATTGTATGTGTTACCATTATAAACAGGCATTGCACATTGTTTAAAAATAAAACCATATGTTTTTATTCTCACTGTTTAATTGTGAGGAATATTTAAACATTTAGTGTCATTTTTTTTATAAGTTTTTGTTATGAACGCATAAGTTCAAAGGTAATTATGTAATTAAAAATTATTATTAATTTTAATAAATACATAAATAAAAAGTTTACCTCGAGTAGGATTTGAACCTACGACCTGTACTTTGCTAGAGTACCGCGCTAACCAACTGCGCCCCCAAAGTTCAAGCCCCAATCGATGTAAATTTTGTCTTTATGTATGTAGAACTGATAATAATAATTTTTAATTTAGTGTCATTGGTTTATTTTTCCAGTTTTGTTATTATAATGATGGAGTGTGAATAGGCATTCGTTTATAGAAATGTGTGACATGCATTTAATGTATGGTTTAGTAAACTGCAACAGGGCAGCAGCAGAAAGTTTGTATCAAAACAGGTTTCTAAATAGACGTGTGCAAAATGAAAAGACCTTTGACTTCACAACCGACTTAGGGAAACAGGTTTATTTGCTCCTGGGAAGCATGATCGTGGTAGACCAAGCAGTACAAAGACTATTGAATTAGAAGAACGTGTTCTAAATCGTGTGAAAGAATCTCCGGATAGTAGTACACGTTTTTTGGCAGTACAGAAGCTGTTGGACACATGACTGTGGTGGATATTAAATGAAAATTGTCTTTATTCTTATCACCTACAACGCGTGCAGGGGCTGACTACTGGATGATTTTTCACGTAGATTGACTTTCTGGAACTGGTTATAAACAAAATTAGTTAAAGATCCTTTACTTTCGGCAAGGATTCTGTTCACAGACAAAGCTTCTTTTAACAGGAATGGTGTTCAAAAGTATCATAACCAGCATATCTGAAGCGACGATAATTCTTATGGTATATCATCCTGTGGGTAAATTTTACGGATCATACTGTAGATAGTTTGCTTTGTTCTATTTTTTTCTTAATTTCGAATTTAAAGGAGTTTAAATTTTTACAAGCTTTTATTTGATCACGTTTTTTGGGTTTGGAGAGATTTATAAATGGAATTCTTAATTGTAAAATTACGTTTCACTCACAGGTGATACGGGCGTTACTAGTAGATTTAAGTTTTGCGTAAATAATTATGTTCGTAGTATACCGTATCACTTTTGCTAAGTTTTGTCATTGTAAAATGGGAGGAAGTTATTTGAGCTATAAGTACTAAAGAATATCATTTTGGTCGGTTACTGGGAAGCTGACTTTGCAGTTGCAGCATGATGTAATTTCTTTGAGTATCGTTTTTCAAGCGATTCTTTTTTTATGCTAATTTAGATTTATGTAATTGGGAAAGAGTGTTGAGTTTTATTTTTGCAATATTGCGGCTTCTATCTAAAGCTTAGAATTTCATTGGAATTTAGGTGAATTTCGCGTAGATGTGTTTGGAATAGAATTTTTAGTAGTAAAGTAGTTTATTTTTGAGTGAACGTTTTGGTTTCCTGCTGGCAAATTTAAGATCTGTTCATGACGCTTTCCCGCTATACATGTATTTAACAATTTGACATTTTTATCATATTTTGACGTTTTTTGGAGTTGTGACGAGTGCCATTTTACAACATGTAGTAACACACCACTGAGCTATGCCGTGGCACAAATTGCCTTTACGGGCTGAATGCTCTAGTGAATATTTAACCTGTAACAAGTACTGTCCAAAGCAGGCATCAACAAAGATTTTCCCTGAACATACGGGCAGGTATTTTTAATTATTATATTTTGGGTCATCGCGTTCTACCAAATCGTTTAGATGGAGCAAACTATCTTGCTCATTTGCCCGAAAATCTTTCACATTTGTTAGAAGACCTACCTCTACAGTTAAGAGGAAATATGCGGTTTTAACATGATGGAGCTTCAGCACATTTCAGCCAGTTGGTGTCAGATTTCCTGGGCGAAACTTAAAATATGGATAGGCCGCGGAAGGCCAGTGCCCTGGCCTGCTCGATCACCTGAGTTAAATCCGATTGACTTCTACCTGTGGGGCCATTTGAAACAAACGGTTTATTCTCTTCAGTACACAACAATGAGTATCTTCAACAAATAATCCAAAATGGATTTCAAGAAATTAGGAATACTCCCGAAATTTTTGAAAGGGTAAGCAAACCTCTAATAAAACACTGGATACTTGTGTAATATCTAATGGTGGACATTTTGATCATGTCTTATAATTTATAACTGTTAATTTTGATAGACATCTACAACAATTAAGGAAAGGTTATCATAGGTTATTTTTGCTATTATTTACTATTAAATGTTATTATGAGAAAAATATTGCTTAATTTGATACTGAGTATTTTAAATTTTATTCAATTAATTTTTAAGACTTATTTGGCTACATATTAGGAAACTTTACAAAGAATGGTTATGAAGCATGGAATATCTTTAAAAAATATGTTTACACATTAATAAAGAGGTCAGTCAAGCTATGCATCGGGGAGGGAGTTTGCCGTTGAGACACTAATCATGTCATTTACCTGGTTACCGGTATTGTGGTTTTAGAGAAACGACTAGCATGCGGTGGCCCTAGTATTAATCAATTAGGTGCTCAATGCAAACTTCATGAGATTACCCAGATTTACCAACTAGACATAAAGCACACAAAATTTCAGAAGGAAAAGCGCGAGGACGCTTTAAATCATCAGGCGCAACATTAGGTGAAGGAACCACAGCTTTAGAGGTCGGTACCACAATGAACGCAATGAGAAAAATAGGAATGGGGTGCAAACGTCAATCTCAGCAGAAGAAGAAATCGTTATGCAATGGTGGAAATTTATTTTACTTACGCAACATAATAGGTAAAAAAGTTAAGCCTAACGGAAATTTCACTGACACAATAAAGTCTGCGCTTTCAACGGTAAAACGTGTGGTAAAAAGTTTAGGAGGAAAAACAGACATCAAAGTCCCTAAAGTAATTCCCTTACTTAAACAAGAAGGGTTTTACTATTTCTTAGTCCGTTATTGGCAGGATTATCGGCAGTCGGTGCTTTGGCTGGTGGTGCATCAGGAATTGCTAAAGCAGTCAATGAAGTGAGACAACACGCCATAATGACGTGTGGAGTCTATTGCTATTGGTTCCGTGAATAAAGTAAGTGGGGCATTTTATCTGAAACCATACAAATCCGGTTGTGGTGCGTTATACTTAAAACCGTTTCCAAAAAACTGAATAGATTACCCGATCGATCGTTAACAGATATTGATTTAAAGAAATACACCATACATGTACCATACTTTAGGGATAATTTTATGAGAGGTAGCATGTCTAAATTACCATGGAAAATTGAATCTGGAATTATTAACTTAGCAAAACTTAACCAAAGCGGACTTGGCACGCATTGGGTTTGCTACCAAAAGCGAGGTGAAAGGGTATGGTATTACGATAGTTTCGACCACCAGTCGAAGTGATTAACTACTTTCGGTGAAGTAAAATACATTATAATTACAAACAAGATCAAGAATTGAACACAGTTATTTGCATACACATATGCTTACAATTTTTATATGAATAAGTAATACAACGTTTAGAGGATGCTGGTAACACAGCTGGCTACAGCTTATATCCACCGATAGAGCTCGATTTGGGGAAGGAATACGTTATCGGGTTGGATAGATTTTACGGTTTTAACAGCATTAGAAATATTTATTTAGTATTTAGATGAAACTAGCTATTATCTAAAACCTAAAATACCCACAAAAAGTTTATCATTAGAGCAAACATCAATACACTTAAATGTAACATAAACAGTTCATTTGAGATCGATTTTACTAAAAAATAGCATTCGTCATGGTTTTAGCCAAAAATATTAGAACCAAATATTTTATATATGTCTGCGTTAGACATCCAAATACTTAAACACACTAATCTACACGTAGAGTGTACAAAAGGATCTTACCGAAACGGGAAACCTGCAAAAGTATTATGTGAGATTGACGTTTCAGTTCCACCACGTTATCGTCTAAATAAAACTACAAGCACTACTCATATTTAGAAGTAAACATGGACGTAATTAGCAATATAACAATTAACTTAACTAATCAAAAGGGTGAATTAATTGGTGAAAGTGAACCATTCACGGTACGTTTAGAATTAAAAGAACGTGGGTCTGAGGATTAATCAAGGACCAATTCGATCTTTCAAAAATTCATATAAAAGACATCATCCCTACAGTAAGTCGTTAGTCATCAACCTTCATTGCGGATAACTACTGCAGAGAAATACTTATTAACATCAATTGGTTTAAAAGTTCTCACCGACATTGGCCGAACCATTAAACGTCTTTCAAAACTTACATTTTGATGATACTATAATTAAATCAGATATTCACACTTATCTTCCGTATGGATTATCTAAATATGGACCTTCCTCAGAAATACACAGTTTAATTCAAAGTCAACAACGAATTACGGCTACATAGAACCCAAGCTTGAGCTCAAAAAAGAGGATGATAAACAGTCATGCAACTTAACCAATAATTTTTCCAACTTTCTTTTCGAAGAAATTCGTTATTGAGTTAGGTGGTCAAAGAGTGGACGTTTACAGAAATCCAAGCATAACGTCTGCACTAAAGGATATGTTTCTTGAACGTCAAGGAAGAGCAAAGTACTAAGCCATTTGGGGTGGTCACCAAAGTATGAAGTGTTACAAGTAAAATTCGATAAGCAAAACGGAGAAAAGTCTTTTACAGTATGCATACCATTGGACCACATATTTAGAATAATGGAGGAATATTGTCAAGTAATTCTGAATATGCGTCAAGAGTTGATTTTAATTCGATCTAGAAGCGATACTAGCTGCTACTATGGTGAAGTTGATGCAACAATAACTTTAAATAAAATTGAATGGAAAGTACCGCACTTAAGCCTTAGTGCTGCTATGAAACTTAATTTATTTGAAGGAATCAATAAATATTCTATTATTATTGTTCCATTTCGTCAATGGGAGTTATGTGAATTACCAGCTTTAAAACAAGCTACCTCAGACATATGGCCAATAAAAACATCAACGCAACTGTAAAAACCACGTTGGAAATTGTTGCATTCCAACTAGGTAAACGTACACAAAGTGGGCAAGGGCTGAAAATTTTGATCACAGTACTAACAGGAACCTTAAAGTACATCTGAATTCTGAATATTATCCACATAAAGCAATGCATTTTTCTATGTTATTACTATGGTGAAGATGATAAAGACCATTCTGATTTCAAGTCATGTCCAATACTTGTAATGGACTGCTCTAAATAAAATAATTCCTTAAAAAAACTCAATAGTAGACATCAAATTGGAAATGGAATCCGTAACACCTGTCGATAATGGAATCGTTGTCCATGGTCTTATTCCCCATGAGGCTATTGTGCAGTACAACCCACTAAGTGGAGAAGTGATACAATTATAATTATTGTAGTATGAACTCTGTATGTCCAATATATACGACGGATGTACAGTATTTGTTGTCCCTAGCATAGATGGCTTTGAAATATGTTGCCCCTAGTAACCGCACTTATTTTGTTATTTTATTGACAAACAAACTGCCAAATTTGGTTAGTCGAGCTTTAATAGTGTCAAAGTTGTGCAGGTTGAAAGTACTGGTTGGACGAAGATTTTGGGAAATGGAAAAAAGTGAGCTTCATGCTGTCATCAAGTACCTACAAATGAAAGGTTTAACACCTAAAGAAAATTATATAGATATGGTTGGCGTGCTTGGAGATTCTGCTCCTTCCTATCAAGTACTAAAAATTGGTCTCGAGCGTTCAAATGTGGCAGAACAACCTGCAAACATGCGAAAGGTGCTGGTCGGCCGCATTCTGCGTGTACTCAAGAAAACATTGATCTTGTGAATGACATGATCAGTGAAGATCGTCAATTGACAACAAGACGTGTATCGCAGATAACAGGCCTTTCAAATGGTACGTAGGAACCATAATAAATTACTATTTAGGGCTTCATTAGGAAGCAAGATGGGTACCCCGAATGTTGACGCCCGAACGAAAGCGTTTGAGGATCACTTCTTCAGTAGCCAATTTAGCCTTATTTAACCATAATCCTAAATGTTTCCTCGATCGCTATGTTACGGTTGATGAAACTTGGGTTCATCACTTCGGTCCCGAGTGCAAACGACAAAGTATGGAGTGGAGTCATCCAGGATCTTCCCCTCCACGCAAATTTCGTGTACAGGCTTCAATGGCCAAGATAATGAATAATCCCAAAAGGAATTTTACTGGTGGATTTTTTGGAACGTGGCCACACAATCACTGGTCAATATTATGCAGCATTAGTTAAAAAAACTTCGTTATTGCATTAAAGAAAGAAGAGGAGGAAAACAGTTACTCGGAATTTTCTTTCAAGACAACGTCCCAGTTCGTAAGAGCCTTATTTCTATGAATGCAATTCATGACGCTGGATTTGAAGTTACGGAGTATCCACCCTACTCTCCTGACTTAAATACCAATGATTTTTATTTATTTCCAAAGCTAGAAGAGAGTCTTCGGGGAACAAAATTTGAGAGCGATGACAGTTATGGCAGCAGTGCAGGACTTCTTCTGTGATCAAGACTACGAGTTTTTCAAGAAAGGTGTTGCTATGCTTGAATAAAGGTGGAATAAGTGTGTTCACGTTCAAGGGGATTATGTTGATAAATAATGTTGTATTCTATGCTAGGGACATTAAATACTGTACATCCCTCGTAAATAAGGATGTTGTAATTATTCGTTTAGTTTTATTTCACCCACGAACGATGAAAGTGGTTGCTCAGAATACAAAAACTTCCAATACAAAATCACGACTTTGATGAAAAGTCTGGTACTCCAAAATATGGTGATTTACTTCCTAATTGTATACGTGGTATTATATGCGGTTACTCCAATTATGGCGAAACAAACACAATGACTAGTCTGCTTTCAAGCATGAACACGTATACTCTAAGTCATTGAATCAAAACAAGTACAAACTTTTACATGAAATCCTAATTCCAATAAAGGATATAGGTTACTTTACCTTCAGTGATAATCAAGATGTGACTGAACCTAATTCTTATTTTCGATGATATCACTTGTGAAAGTATGAAATTGTTTCGGGATATGTGCTCAAATTGTTGGGTAGATGCCGAAGTTAATAATAGTTTTTATAGGAGAAGGTTTGATGAATATAATACCTTAAAGTGTTTTCTATAGTTTAGTAGTTACTGCTCTGGTTTGGTATTAACAGCTATCTGTTTAATGTAAACAGTTATCTGTTCAAGGTAAACCGGTACCTGTTCAGTCAACCCGTTTTGCTACAATGGATAACAAGGAGAAAAAATATTCAAGCTCGTAAAGTAATACAGCAGAAATACAACAGTCTTAAAACTGCTCGTATTGATAATGAAAGGATATTTAAAAACCCTCAATTACTAAAATTACTGAAATACTAAATAAAACTGATCCCAATAAAAAAATTAAAAGACTTAAAAAGGAGCCCACTGTAGTTAAACCCAAAAAACCACACCTGTTCATATTTTCAATAAAGCGCGCTACTACCACCACTAGCTCGCTTGCTCAAGTTCCATTATTTCAAAGGACTCCCGGCTTCACTTCACTGTCATTAGGTGCATTAGAGTGCTACTAGCCCACTAGCTCAGCTTCAGTTTTTTAAAGGAAATCCTCCTCCAGGTCTTCGTACACCATCTTTCTTAGATACATCTGACGTATGGTAGATTAATACTGAGGAAGAGAAAGAAGAACCTCTTAGTATCACAGATGTTTCTACTGTCCGTAATGAAACCATCCCAGACGAATTTCTCTAGCAGTACAATGGACTACGTCGTATATACGTTGAACGTATTATGAGGGATCCTGAAGGTGCTATTGATCATACTTATGGAGTCCATTATACCAAAACCGATAAATGGGCAATTGGTAATACTCTCGTTACAATTAACGGAAACGGTATAATTATTAAAGGCGTCACGTATAAAGGGACTCCAGGTTTATACAATTTGTTTATTATGAATGAACCCAATTTAATTCTAGTAAATTCAAAAGATATAAAAAATTATAAAAGTATTTTAGAAGCTACGAATGTTGCAAGACGAGATTATGATGTCAGTGGGAACATTCGAGGAAATCGCAGCAAAAAGGATATACAAATAATCAAAACCTTGCTATCATCATCGCCCACAATGGAAGGAGGTGGAACTATGTTTTATAAAAAGATAACAAACAGCCCGATAAAATATAAATATTGGAATAATAATTGAAAAATCAACCAGTCATTTTTTAAACGGTGCAAATAAGAATGCATTGATATCGACATATCATAACTAAAATGCTCCTTGACAAATTTGGACGTTTACATGTCCAGTATCAATTCAGGAAATTAACCCTTCAGTTTAAACTTATTAATGATAATCAATTTGATATCAAGAATAAGAGACACAGCAATGTTGTCAATCCCACAGGTCTCCAAGATGTCATCACTAAGCAATACTATTTATCAACTAGGTTCAATGTGGATGGCAACCATTTGACACAGTTGGCCCACCTGTAAGAAGATGGTGATGCTATAAGTAAAGGATACCTTAATTTTTGTTTACAAGTAGTTCAGAAAACTTATAAAGGAAACTCTAACGCTTTTTTAATGTTGCAGCAAAAACTATATAAAATTAAAGATATTGTAGTTAAATTAGTGCCATGTTTAAATTACAACTCGTCAACGAATTGCACAAACCTGTACGAAATATTTTTAAACGAAGACGAACAATAATTAAAGGTTTTGATGTCCTTTGGCAAGTAGATTTGCCCGAATTTAGCGCATATGTCAAACAAAATAAGGGCTATAAGTATATATTAGTTGTTGTTATCGACTATTTTTCGAAATACTTGTGGACTAGAGGATAAAAACCAAAACAGGTCAAAAAGTTACCAAGGATATGCAAACAATCTTTAAAAAAACGAAAACCTGAGAATTTGCAGAGAGATGCAGGAAAAGAATGCTACAATGAGCATTTTACTAAACTAGTGCAGCGTTATGAAGTCAATCATTCCTACACCGATAGCATAAAAAAGGCTGCTATTGCGGAACGTGTTATCAGAACCATTAAGTGTGCTCTATACGTATGACATTTAGCCTACAAGGTAAATACAAATGGATTGACATAATTGATACTGTAGCGAAGGATTATAACAACCGTAAGCATAGAACTACCGGAATTAATCCCAAATATAATCATACAAAGCTATAGTCTTACACTCACATAAAAACATTCGATAGGAATCGATATTATGTGGGTGACATAGTACGAATCAGTAAATCTAAAAGTATTTTTTTTTGTCCCAAAGGATACACCTAGACCCAATGATTGGTCTAGTAAACTATTTAGATTGTGAAAGCTCGCATTGCTAATCCAACTATGTACATGTTGGAGGACATGAAAGGAACACATGTTCTGGAAGAGTTTTATGAACACGAATTACAGAAAAAGGTATCCTGACGTGTACCTGGTAGAAATAGTGCTTCGCTCCAAGAATGATAAGTTATTTGTCAAGTGGTGAGGATTGGATAAAAGATCTTGGATAAATAAAAACGATATTGTTTTATAAGTAGATCTTCAACTTGTAATTTGTGAAATAAATTACTTATATTTTCACAGCGATAGTTTTGTTTATCAAAGAATATTGCTTTTATATGAAACAAAAACAAAAAAGTAATTGTATTTTATTTTAGTGGGCAAAAGATTACATTAATACACAATGTTTTTGTAAAATTTCATTATCTTATGTAGTAAACCCAAAATACTTGTAGCTTTGCTATCAAGGAACGCTTCAGGTACTTTCTGTAGATTTGAACACTACTATACCATAGCTCTTCCTGTAATTTGTCTTCAAGACTGCTCATTATGATGAAATTGATTTCTGAAACAAAAGAGGAATAAAAAATGCTATGCAAAGTTATGTCCCCAAGGTCTAGTATCAGTGAACTTAAAATTTACTAATCGTTTATCACGGGTTAAGAATTACTTTATTCTGTTTGATTGTAAACACATCATGTTTCTTTAACCTTATCAAATGTTGATAGCGCTTTATTACGTTGCCATCAAACAAAACATATTCATAATCATTTATCGCAATTTATTTGAGATTTACTTGGGTAGAATCCTTTAATTTTTTTACAACTTATTCATCAACAGTGTAAGTATACATTTTTGCACAAAGTCCTACAAATTCTAATATAATTTTACCACGATTTTCATTAAGCCGGGAACTTTCTTATTTATTAATGGAATTCCGAAGATATCGTCAGGACTATAATTAGATATGTTCAATTTATCAATACTTTCTTTGATAATTTCATATTAGGAACTGAAAAGGCGTATATGAGACTATCTGTGTACAAGAGCTTAGCATTATTAAGAAACTTAGATAGCGTATAACCATAATCTAAATTGTATCACAAAGTTTTTAAAACAACTAAAACACTGAAGCCTGCATATATAGGTTTTTTTAAATATACTTCTAGTTTATTCATTTGAACGATAAGCATACCATTGTTAAATATTGTACAACTATGAAAATTAGGTTTTGATATGTAAGCACGATCACCATAGTGACCATCCCATTTCGTTACTAAACGTATGTCCTTATATTTACGTACAGTTTTGTAAGTACTTAAACAAGAACGTCCGTTTTTAAATAGAAATTTGAGTATTCCCCTAACAATTTAATGTTAAATTTGTTTCAAACGTTAACCGCATGTGCAAAACTCGCACCATTGATTCCTTCATTATTAAGATGACTGAAAAATGCCTCCTTGCGAGGGAGCCTGGTCTCGCTTAATTTATCCGAAGTATCAATAAGGAAACACACCTTTGCGAACTAGTAGAGAAAATTCTTCATTATTGTTACAATTAGCTCTGGTAAGATTTATTTTACTATTTTCCAAATAGCTTCATAACTATTACTCATAAATCTGAAAGAATAAATAAATGTAAATTTAATTTTAGTGCCTTCTGTTAATTTTTTGAAAGAGATATATTTTTTTTTGTTTATAGACAGGAGTGAAATCAAACCGGAAACAGTAGCAAATTCCCTAATGATGAAATGTGAATCGTAACCTGATAAATTATGAAATACAACTGGTGGAATGCAGAAGTCTATAGTTTATGTTACATTTCTGATGTGATGCTCCTCGACATGCTCCAGTAAAATGGTTATGGTTTCTAACTTTTATATCATAATCAATAAATGGTTTTCCGCAAATATGACAAATCGTGGCGCTTTCAAAATGTTCAACCTGACTGGGACTATTTATAGGAATTATTTTGTTGATCATTTCGGTAGCCCAATGTGCAATACTTCAAAGCTCTAACAAACCAATGAATGCAATAATTTCCTCCATAAAGCCTAAATCGAGATAAAGAACCATTGTATGAACACTTTAAGTAGTAAGCAATGCTGAAGAGTATATGTTTAGAATGAAATAGAGTATTACTTTCCAGGAATGTTAAATTTGTTCACTTTTCTAAAATACTTTCTAAATCCGCATATATTACAAACGGTGTCTTTTCCTGGAATGCGAAATTTTTGAACTGTAGAAACATTTCTGCTTCGGTAGGCAGACTAGCAGAGCACCGATTAAGTTGATGACAGTAAGTGATGTGTTTTTGTAGAAGGCGATCTGAAGAAGAATGGTTTCAACATGGACAACAAATACATTTTTGCGCTCCTTATTCGATAGTTGTTTAGAAAAAAGAGCCGACTTAGTTTTAATCCACGTGAAATAATTGTATTAATTAATTATTATTAATTAATAATTAATTTAATTGTATTAATAGCATCAGCAATAGAACCCGCGGCGTGATAATTAGCAGAAAGTACTAAAAGATTTATTGGTTTCCTATCACATTTTGATTTTCACTTAATACAAATGGTAATATACCTTTCCCCTGAATTCAAAACGAATTAAAGTAGAGGTTGTTTAATTTTTCGAATTTTTTTAAATTATCTAGTTTAATGGGGGAAATGAATCATAATTCAAAACGCCTCTAAAATGAGGATAGTTGTAAACTCTATCTGTATGTTGTTGCACGGGATGTAATGCCGAAACAAGAGCCTACAGGAAACAATACTCATCATTTTTAACGTTCACTACCACGTACTTTACTGATATCAAGTAAGAAACTTTAATGTAAGTTGAAAAGCCACCTCTAAATGTAGTGTAGCTATTAATATTCACCTTTAAATGTTAAACTTCATGTAATGCCCAACCGGAATCCTTTTCCAAAAACTCTTTTGTAATTTATAATAAACACTTTTGTTATACCACTCTCGTACATTGGTTTCAACATTAATGACAATTTTTTGTGGCAAGTCTTCAACTCCATAACATGATTTTGAGATTGAATAAAATTGCATGCTATAACATTTACCTTAGCATTAATTTAACCTTTCGTACAAGACCGTTGTATGCATTTTGTAAAAAAAATTAGAAGGACCTTGATATTTGCTATATTGACTATAATTCCTATAAGTAACCTACCATTAAAACATGAATCTAGAGAGTACCAACATAATTTGGGTGTACGTTTTTTAGCGACATTAACAATTCCACTACCTGTTTTCTCTGAAGAATTCTTTAACTGTTTAAGTCTCGCAAGATAACACTTTAACTATGATAAATTGCTGTCGAGCTTAAGCAGATTTTCATTTGCCTCTAAATAAAGTTTATTTTGGATTATCTTGCAACAGCTTAATGTCACCTCTTGTTAAATTAACAATATCACTACTATTTGGCAAAACCTTACTCATAGTTACCTTCAAAACTGTATAGAGAAATGTAAAAATACGAAGCACACACTTGTTGTGTAACTGGTGTTTACGTAATAATGAACTTTTAGCAAATATTTTATTTATTATAACTAAATTTCTCTTCACAGCTAAATTAATATATTAAGTAACTATAAAGTACTTTAGGTTTACAGTTAAATTTCTCGTCACGATTGCACTGTATAGACTGGTATGAAACGCATTCAAGGTTAAATATCAGAAACTGGTTATAACTTGTATTTGACTTTAAAAAAATTGTAGATATAAATAGATCAAAGCTATGTAGGAACGTAGTATAGCAACTTGTAAGCCTTTCAGCTGTACAAACGTATATTTAATTCTATTTCCCTCTTTGGACTCACAGAGGAGATCAAAATCTGCGCTACCTGGGTGTACGGTGTGTGGTATATATTATAAATTAAATGAAATTAACGTTAACAATTTATTGTAACGAATATGAACATAAAAATTAAACACTTTTGAAAAAATAACAAAATAATAAAGGTAAGAATATTCACCACATCTAATGGTTAATCAATAAAAAATAAAAATTTGCTTCCTGTGGACGGTTTCCAATTAATTGCCCCTATGGTAGGAGTACCGTGGTCTTATAGTATAAGACCTCCCTTTCTTGGGTTCGGCGTCGTATACTGTAATTATATTAAATTATGCGCATGAATATTAACCCCAAACTTGTTTACTGCGGAAGTGAACGATTAATTAAGGTGAACTCTTGTGTAAAATGGGATATCGGATTACAAAGTTATTACAGGTCGTGTACATTTGTTTTTGTGCAAATCTTGATGTAAATTACAACGTGGTTGAAACTTTATAAGCAAGTTAAAGTTGTTTATTAGCTGGGCAAGATTATGATTACTACTCAAATATTTAAACTAAAGATTTCATACAGTAGGTTAAATTATACGAGAGAAGTTATCAATACGTTGATATTCACAAATTGAATACTTTTACAATGAAAATATTAATGATAATTGGATTTTGTCCTTGTGTTTTGTTTGTACTTAGATTGATGCAAGGCGGCTTGATGTAAAGCAACTTTGCAATTGCGGGGCTATAATTGGATGAAATGTGATTATGAGAGTGCTTGAAATAATTATGTCAGATGAATGGGTGATTCGGTAACTAATAAATTTTAGTTCGTAATGGGCCAGGTTTGCTTAATAAGTACTCGGTTTACGTGAACTTGATGTTTACTGGTGGTGGAAGCTTATATGTGGTGAGGTGTAAATAGATGCAAGGGAATTCAAGTGGTGGTGTAGATGATAGATTATAGGGCTTATTGGCCGGTTACTGCGATTACAAAAATGAGATATATGTGGTGTGGGCGTGAGTATTAACTGGACTTGGTGGCGGTGGTGGTTGAGGATAGGTTTTTACGCCAATCTAGTACCTTTTTCGGAGCCTTTACTACCGGCAATGGTATTAGTATTTATGATAGTTAAGGGATGATCGTTAGTACGAGAAGTAATCATGTACTCTCCTCGGGAAGTAAGAGGAAGACCGTACAAAAGGTTTCGTCTGACTATTGCTCGGCCTAGTATATCTAGATGTGATTTCATGGTTGGATAGAGAAGTAATTATTTATCCGGCGCAGATTCACTGTCAGTAATAATGATTTCTTTCTGCAATCTTTATGTACTCTCGTCGGGTGGTAAGCATCAAGAAGACTGTGTCCAAAAATTACTTTTAATCGCAATTTGGGCAGTGAAGGGGACGAGGGTGGATCCGACTTGGGAAATTGGTATGGATAATTTAGGATATCAGGCACTATTGGATTTACTTGAACAGGCAGTTTATAATAATGGGTGGGAATCAGGTGACTAAGGATATTAGTAATACTAATAATATTAGGAACATTAATAAAAATGAAGTTGGGAAGTAAGGAATTTGAACGGAGTGGGAAAGGAGTGTGCAACTGATAACGTTTATTGACAATGATATCACAGTTGCGAAAGGAAACAGGAAATAAGTTTTCATATGAATTATTCACTAGGATAGGAAAATTTATTGGAAAGATTTTTAGGATCATTACAAACTAATACATAAACTGTCAAGGTTATTTTTGCAGGAGACAAGTATTTAGTATAAACGCTTAGACCTACTTTAGAAAATGTAAAATGTTTTGAGGTTTTTTATTCTGGAGGGGTCAACGACCCCCAAAAATTGCCCAAAATTGACAAAAATTTGTCAAAAACTACCAAAATTGCTAAAAAATTTTCAGGACATTGACCATCAGGTCATTGCCCTTTCGAAAAATTACCAATTTTTTAGCGGATCGTTGACCTGAAATCAATTGGGGTGAATGACTTGGTCATTTACTTGCCCAAAATTCAGGTGATCGAACTCAGAAATTCAGGATGTTAACACCCAAAATTGGGGCGAATGACTCCAAAAGCTATATTTTTGGTTTATGTATATATAACACATGGTATCATACTTCGCTTTCATAAACTTGCCTTTTCTTGTTAAGGTAATTGATATTTACACCTGTTACTTATCATGTTTGTGGAGTGCTTTCGCACACTTTAGTGTATTCCCTTTAGATTACGTTGCAATAGTATTCACAAGTACTTCAGTTCATTGTGTTTGATTGTCAGACAGACGCATACATTGAACTTGGTTTATTATCTTTATCGGAGTTTACCAAGAATTTCTATTATCCCCTTTTCTTAACCTTGCTGACATATAAAATACTTTCTCCGGTCTAGATTTGTTGCATCTATATTATGTTGCATTATTACAGTTCATAAACTTTGCTTGCACAGGTGTTTCATTGTTGTGGGAATTTTTTTATTGAGTCACTTTATCGTACCAACTACAGATCGACAGATCTACATGTAATTTTAAAGTTTTAATTGAGTACTCACTGATTACTTACAATTAGTCATGGCTTCAGTAACAAAAAATTTAATCTGTCACTAGCAACCAAAGAAAAACCATGCATATTGCATGACGTTTTGGTGCGACCACCAACTAAGACTATATAATCAGCCCAGATGTACTTCAAAGAGACCATTCCCATCATCTCAATAACAGATAGCGATATAGAGGAAGATCCTTCGAGGTATTTTGAAAAGTGTAGTGTTCTTTGCTCTAATGATAAACCTTTTGTGGGTATTTTAGATTTTAAATAACCACTAATTTGATCTGTAAATAAACCGAACTATTTTTTTAGAATACATGGTAGTTTCATATACATATATTATCCATCAACACTAAATATTAAAAATTACACATGCTTTATATTTATTGTTCCCTTTGATGCATTGCTAAAGCCGAAGATTCTTCATTTCACCATTTATTTCGAACAACTCTAAATCCAGTTTTAATTTTTTTATTTTGTTTACTAATTCCTCCAGACGTGTGTACGTGTGTGCTTATGTACGTGTGCACGTGTGTACATGTGTACGTGTGTACGTGTGTACGTGTGTACGTGTGTACGTGTGTACGTGTGTACGTGTGTACGTGTGTACGTGTGTACGTGTACGTGTGTACGTGTGTACGTGTGTACGTGTGTACGTGTGTACGTGTGTACGTGTGTACGTGTGTACGGTGTACGTGTACGCTGTGTACGTGTACGGTGTACGTGTGTACGTGTGTACGTGTGTACGTGTGTACGTGTGTACGTGTGTACGTGTGTACGTGTGTACGTGTGTACGTGTGTACGTGTGTACGTGTGTACGTGTGTACGTGTGTACGTGTGTACGTGTACGTATGTACGTGTGTACGTGTGTACGTGTGTACGTGTGTACGTGTGTACGTGTGTACGTGTATGCGCGTGTACGCTTGTACGCGTGTACGTGTGTACGTATGTCCGTGTGTCCGTTCGTATCTGTGTTTATGTCCCATTGTGTCCGTGCATACGCTTATCCGCGAGGCCGCGTTTCTTTGTGTCTATTCGTTCGCGTATACCTCTGTCCACATATCCGTGATTCCGGGTGTCCACGAGTCCGTGTGTTCGTTTTCTCGTATGTTCGTGTTTCCATGTGTCCATTATAAAGAAATTTCCTTGAGGTCGGGGAAAAACCAATTAACTGGATGACCAAGAGCTAAATTGGCGTCACATGCGTGTTAGTCAGTATCTTTGCCGAATTTTACTATGGACTCGGCAAAATCATTTCCTCCATAGCCAAGAGCTAAATTTTGTTACGCATGAGTGTTGGTTACCATTTGATCAAATGTGGCCCAAAATGTATGTTGATACACCAATTTTTTTATGGATATGGTAACAGAGATTTACTCAATTACCCAGATTCAAATTCTGTTACTCATAAGTACTTGTCAGTATTTGGATCCACGTCTCTACGTGTCTGCATGACCGCGTGTCCATTTGTCCGTGTGTCCACGTGTTCGGATGTCCGTGTGTCTCCGTGACCGCGTGTTTACGTGCCCGTGAGTCTGTCTTTACGTGTTTATTGTCTGCCTGCCGGCGTGTCCACGTGTCTGCGACTACACGTTTGTAATATTTTTTAACTTATAATAACTGGAAACAAAACGGAAACGGAAATAGGTATGATAACATAAGTCCGCTAAGATAGCACCGATAAATGTTTTTCTACAGGGTGTTTATATGGTCATGCCAACATTGTAACTTTAAACTTAATTTTCGAAAGTTTTTTAAATGTAACACTCTGTATTTTATTATTTGAGTTTGTAGGGGATTTAATCCTCTTTAAATTTTGTAAAGGTCTTAGGTATAAGCCTATCATTACTAACTTTGGTGGTATTTTAATTTTTATTTAAACTCTAGCAAAAAACTGATTGTTTTTCACCATTGTCGTTTTTCTAGTCATCTATGACATAAAATAAAAACAAAATATAGTGACAATTAAAGTGATTTAGTATGTCGTTTTTTTAAAAATTATTAAAAATGAATTTTTCAAATGCCCAATTGGGGGATATGGACATTGTTCTAAGATCTAGCGACAAAAATTGCTTGCTAGCGACGAGGATATATCACGAGATACTTCCGAACCGACGACAACCTAATAGCAGGGCGTTTGAGAATGTAATGGAACAATTTCACACAACTGTAAGTGTAACTTATCAGAAAAATGAAAGAACAAAACTTGTTTTAACCGAAGAAAATCAATTAAATGTACTTTTAACAGTAACTGAAAATCTACACATTGGCCAGAGATATATTTCTAATCAATTAGATATTAGACGATCATCGATTCAGAATACACCGACAGCAAACAAAATGCATCCATATCATGTTCAGTTATTGCAAGAATTAAATGAAGAAGACTTACAGAGGCGAATGAATTTTTATGCATGGTTGCATCAGAAAGTGAGAGAACAACCAAATTTTGCATATTTAGTATTCTTTCGTGATGAAGCAACACTTCACAAAAATGGAAACGTGAATAGTCATAATTTTCATTATTATGCTACAAGCAATCCCGATTTCATAAGAACCCATTTACGAAACAGATGGTCTTTAAATGTTTGGGGAGGAGTTGTAGGAGAGCGTTATTGGACCGTATTTTTTTGAGGGAAGAGTAACTGGACAACTATATTTGGATTTCTTGCAATACAATTTACCGCGATTAATGGTTCAGATACCAAATGAAGTTCGTGAACGCCTATGGTTCTTACATGATGGACCCCTGTGTATTATACAGGGCCTATTACTAACTTTTTAAATCAAACATGTGGGCAGCAGTGGATTGGAAGAGGAGCACCAGTACCATGGCCGGCTAGATCACCAGATCTAACAAAAACTGATTTTAGTATATGGGGTTTCTAAAAGATCAGGTTTACGAAATACCTCCGACTAAGGGAGAAGATATGAAAATTAGTATTACGAAATGTTTTCAATCTGTTACTTGGGAAATGTGTAGAAACATGACTCTACTTTTGAAAAACGTAATGAATTGTGTATTAAAGTTAACAGGGGCCACTTTGAACAAATAGTTATGTAATAATTTACTTTAAGAATTGTCCACAAGCTTGAATCGCTAAAATATCGGATCATCATTAGAAAAAGTCATCAGTTGGCTTTGGATTTATATTGAAAGAAAACAGGTAGGTACATCGAAAAAAGTTTGTGTATTCTTATTTCATTTGAAATTGAGCTTTGACAAAAATAAAATGTAACATGACAGCCGACAACTTGTGGACATTTTCTAATGAACACCCGATGTTTTGTGGCATATCTTCCACTATTGATACATTGGTTTCGTGTTTATATTGATGGTAATTAATAAACAAAGTACCAAACTGACGTTTTATTTAAAATGATAATATTTTGTTTTTATTTGATGTCGCAGGTTAAGTTAGTAAAGATAGGCATAGGAAGACCTTTACAAAAGTTAAAGAGGATTATTAAATTCCCTACAAACTTAAATAATAAAATACAGGGTATTACATTTAAAAAACTTTCGAAAACTAGGTACAACGTTCGCAATTTTGGAATGACCATATAAAACGCCCTGTAGAAAAACATTAATCTCTGTTATCTCCGGGGACTTCTGTCACCATTACTTTTTCCGTTTCCGTTTTGTTTCCAGTTATTATAAGTTAAAAAATATTACATATTTCATTGACCCATGTTTTCTTACAACTTCAAGGAGTTTTTCAATTTAATTGGCAACGTTGCAAAAATATGCTATACAAATGTCGGTGATAATTTTAGGGTGAATAAAAATATGTAAAAATACACAGGGTGTATTTTTGGAGGATGAATCTCTTAACCCTTAAGGTTCTTTTTCGCTATCTTTGATAATACGGGAGATATTGACCTTTGTCGCACTATATATATATATATATATATATATATATATATATATATATATATATATATATATATATATATATATATTTTTTGAGATGTTCAGAAAGAGGTAAAATAAGTATCGGACAGTTTAAATGACATTTGGGTAATAAAAAGGGGTGATTTCAAGCTCGATACATGTGCAAGACACTGTTTTATATAAATCTGGTTCACGATGTGATTAAAATAGATTTGTTTGGTATAAATTAGTCTGAATATTATTTACTTAGTTTGGTTTTATCATAAAAAGCATTTTGCTGCTAACAAAATTGTCAAGAATGTTAAATATAACTATTTTCGTAAAGTCATTTTAGTATTTCAATTATTGCAATAAAAGTCAATTTTTCAAGGGTATTTTGGCAAGTGAACACTTTACAGGTGTTTAAACATGAACTGTATAGTTAAGATTATGTTAGGGATAGTGTATAATTAGTTTTTGAAAGCAGGAAATATAAAAATTTTATAAAAGGGTTATAATTTGGACAGTTTAGACATTTTTCGCACATATTTCGGGAAACGATTTAGTGACAAAAATTCTGATATAAGTTTAACAATAAGAACAACACATAGAACATTTTGGCATAAAGACATTTATAGTGGTGTACATTTTTATAGTGAAATGTTTCACAAGAGTGTTAGACGAAGAGACTTTTTTAATGCAACACTACATGACATTATGCATTACTAATATATAGTGAAAATAATAAAGACAAGAATTACAAACCTGTAACATAACATTTCAAGTGTCGAAAACATTTTTAAATATGAATTATTTCCAATTTTAGATTTAAGTTTGGTTGGGTTATAATTTCTAGGTTTTTTACATAATTTTATACTTTTTTCACATTATTAGGCTTAAATTTTGCTCTTAAAGCAATTAGTAGAAGTTCTTTCATAATATAGCACAGTTTGTATAAGGATCCATCGCTTTTCACCGCAAAATTGTGTGAAATTTGAGGTGAATTTAGGATAGATTTGCAAAAGCGTAAAATTTCTTTAAATTCAATATTTCTAACACAAAAAGTATGTGTTCTTGTGTAAAATTTTCTCAAAATTCCATTTATGTAATTAGATTAAGTGTAGCTTGTAAGTTTATATAGTTATAAGCTTATTTAAGTTAGATTAAGTAATTTCGTATATTAATTTTAGGAACCATAGCTTGTTAGGTGTCTTTTTGTTCAAAATTTTAGGTAGTTTTCATTTCTGTTATTAATTTTTAATTTCGCTTATGTATAAGAAAGTTACGGCCAAATTTCCATTTGAGTCCAATTTGTAATATATGTCCACCAATCAGAGCCTTAGATACTTAGGCAAAATGGCTGGAAAAAAATTGAATTTTTGGTAACAACCAGAAAGATATAAAAGGAAGTGCTCTGGAAATTCAACTCTCTCTCTAGAATTTGTTCAAAGTTTAAAAAGTTAAAACAGTGTTGTGCAATTGTGAAAAAAATAAGTTTCATAACCTAATTTAAATTTTCGTAAAGAAAGTTATATTTTACGAAGAATACTTTCGAGAGCATTTGTTTTTATATCGACGGTTAAAATAAATAGTTCGGTCTCCGATACCTGTCGTTTTCGGAAAATATTTTGTACGTGTTAATTTGTGTTAATTTTGTAAAGTTTTCTTTTTGTGTTATCAAACTTGAGTTGATTATGTTATACCAAATTAAAACCCACTTTTATTTGGTTAATGTTGTTTTATTTCTCCGGACAATTTCTTTTAAATAAAATTTGAATCGGCATCTAAAAATAAAAGTGTTTATCAACAAAATTTTGGATAATATTTAAATATTTCTTTTAAAACGATACCATTCATTAAGTTTAAATTTAATTAAATAAAAAGTTACCAAAGTAAAATAAGTGATTCGAGTTTTGCTGATTTCGAAGAAAACATCATAAGTTTTGGAAGTTGGTGTCTTCGACAACCTGAGAATCGACTTAGCTGTATATGGGTGATGGTAGCAACTATAATCGAGTGGACATTGCCTGTATCTAGTTGGAGTTATCCGAAGACATCAATTTACAGTGAGGACAGTATATGTGAGTCACAAATTTTATATAACCCTATTGACTGTGGACATTCATTTGATAAATTTCCTGCAAATTAATATTTATTACATACATGTTTTGGTTTAGAATTTTAAATATTTACTTGTGTAAACACCTGTAAAGGTATTAAATTATTTTCTTTTTCAAAATTTTCATTTTGAATATAAACAGTAAATTTCTAAATTATTTATTTGACATTTTTGACTGCTTTTAATTTCACTTAAGTACATTACAACGCATGCTTTGGGAGTAAATTGTATTCAGGATAAATTTTATACTTTCATTATAATTCAATAAAGTGTATTTCTTATACACATTTTCAAAATTTAAATTTTACTTCAAACTAAATTACATTGAACTCTATCCCCAAATTGAGATTGAGCTAGTCCGGTGCAATAAAGTTAAAAAAATTCCATTAATCATATTATTTGCAATTAAATATTATATCCCCTTATTCGATTATTTAATTATTAATTCCCTCAAATAAATTTTAGCCATTACAAATTATATATATATATATATATATATATATATATATATATATATATATATATATATATAGATATAGATAAAGTACGCGTAATATGGGAAATTTTTTTATTACGATATTAGCAAAAAACCGTCACTTTAAAAAACCGATTTTTCCTAAATATCTCCGGAACTACTTAACATAATCAAAATGTGAAAATACCATTAGACAGGAAATAAAATTTCTCACAAATAGTGTTTTTGCAATTTTTTCGAAAATTTTGTCATTTTAGCATTCTTGTAATTTTTTTGTAAAGTTAATCGTTCTCGAGTTATTTACAAAAAACCGATTTTTTGATGTGGAAGTATTGATACAATCTGCAGCTGTTTTTTCAGAGTGTGTTAAGATTTTAAAATAATATAGGGATAATATATTTAGAGAAATGGGGAATTATACAAACTTTGCATCAATGAAGTCAATTTTTTTACAACCAAATTTTATTTTTCCTTAAAAACTAATAACTGATCGATAAATTTAAATGAATTTATTACCATCAGCTAAATATTTCATTAACAAATTGACTAGCATCCGTTTTTTTGCTCTTATTTTGACAAGAGGCTGCAATTGGTCAAAAATTGCCCAAAAAATCAAATTTAACCTAGGTGTCAGAAAATTGGTATACATACTTAGAATTTCATAGTTCTACCAAAAAAAACGCATTTTTTGACCGTTTATTTTTTTAAATGTCAAATTTGACAGATAACCAAGAGCAACAGATTGAAATTTTCTATGTAATTTTGAATCAAATTCCAAGCACCAACTGAGGTCATTAAGACAACATTTTCCCGTATGATGCGGACTTTATCTGTGTCACTGTATTACTTAAACGTCAAAAAGCAAAATACGATAAAATATTAAACCAACCTTAAATAATAAAAGAACGGTTATCAACATATCTAATTAATCTAATCTAATCTAATCTAATCAAAAGTAATACCGTTTGAGGATCTAGTTTCTAATATTGAGAGTTCTATTGAATCTTTCTCTTTACGCTAAATATGAGGTTATTATATGAAACTGTTAGAATATTTCGTAAAGTAAAATCTTAGAAAGGTAAACTACTCTTCTGTAAAAGAAGAGTTTTGGTAGGTCATCAGATAAAGGTAATGAAATGGTTATTGTAAATATGAACGAATATAACATTAAAGCAGAACTACTGCTGAAACCATCAACTTATCGTGAACCACCAACTGATCCTATCAAAAAGTTTCTTTTGAAAACTAAAGAACTTATCAAATTAGTATTTATTCCTGAAGAAACAAAAATGAAATTAACCAGCTCTGAAACTTTTCAATCAAAATTATATGGTTTACTAAACATTCATTCACCTAATATTCCTGTAAGACCTAGTCAGTGCAATTGCATCTCCCACATACACGTTTTATTACAGCCGGATATCGGAAAAACACCTCATCATATAACAAATTCTACACATTTCATTAAAAAAATGCGTAATTATAACATGCAAGAAGACGTTGTATGACAGTTTCTTTAAAAAAAAAACAAGAACATAATAATTACATTTTTCTGAAAGATATAATTCTGTTTTTACACTATTTTCAGTGGAAAAATAAATGTTATATACAACTTGATGGTGCAGCTTTCGTGTCTTCTAGTAATTAATTTTTACATGCAAAAATTTGAAAGATTAGTGATACAAAACGCACCTAAAAAACTTTCAATTTGGTATTGACATGTTGATGATACTTTTGTCATTTGGAGGCGGAGAAGTAGCGATAATGATATTTTATGTTTCATAAATGCTATTCATCCAAACATTCAGTTTAGTATGAAAAAACAGCCAATATGGGTTTACCATTTCTAGATGTATTAATTTCTCAAACAGATACAAGCACATACAGAGGAACAGGTACAGGCATAAGCACAGGCAATAGGCACAGACAATAGGCACAGGCACAAGCACAAGCACAGGCACAGACACAGGCCCAGGCACAAGCACAGGTACAGGCACAGGCGCAGGCACAAACACAGTCACAGGCACATGAACAGGCACAAGCACAAGCCCAGGCACAGACACAGGCACAGACACAGACACAGGCACAGGCACAGGCACAGGCACAGGCACAGGCACAGGCACAGGCACAGGCACAGACACAGGCACAGGCACAGGCACAGGCACAATCACAAGCACAGGCACAGGTACAGGCACAGGCACAAGCACAGGCACAGGTACAGGTACAGGCCCAGGCAAAAACGCATGCATAGGCACAGACAAAGATAAAGGCGCAGGAGTGTTTACTCTTTTAAGTGTTTTATTGCCAATAAAACTCGAATACAATACAACATTTTATCCCCACCTACAACCCAAAAACTAAAACACTAGAACACAATGATGTTTTGAAGTTTGTTAAATGTAACAGGTGAGAAAATTTATATTTGGTTTAGAATCTTTCTGTCGTAATACATACCATTGTATCCTGGAATTACTTCTAATTGTTTCTATGGTGCCTTTTTCTTTAATTTTCATTTATTATTTTTAAAAACGTTAATTTAATGAAAACATTTTTGGCAATTATTGTTACTCAGCTACTCTACTGGCCAATGCAGGTGTTGCTGTTATCACTTTCTAACACCGCGGAGGCTGACGAACGCCATCTACCTCAGAAGGATAAATTCAAAGGGCCAAATCGAATAAATAAGATTCAAGCGAAATTATCTGCATCAGAAAAAAAATGCTTCGGTGCAGTGTTGAAATACTCGTGCTAAATGGAGTAAAAAAATCTGGTATAAATTTCATGTAGAACTCTACAAGTTAAACAATTTTCTAAATAACTTATCATTAGAAAATTTACTGAAATATTTGAAAATCTCCTAGAGGTGGGACTTCCACAAAAATCAGGAATAATAATAATGGCTCAGTTCTTAAGTTTTCAGACTCTATTACTGTGTTGGGTATGACTGTATCTTCAAATCTCTCATGGGTTCACCACCTTCTGTCAGCTACCAAAACAGCTGCTCGTAAAATAGGCTTTTTGTACAGATCTAAGCAATACTTTACCTCTCGACAACTCCTTCTGCTGTATAAGGCCCAAATTCGGCCTCATCTGGAATATAATTCTCACCTCTGGGTTAGTGCTCCCCAATACGCTCTCGATATCGTTGATCGTATTCAAAAGAGAGCGATTAGGCTTATAAATGGTCCGTCCTTAACTTCTCACATACAGTCCCTTGAGCATAGAAGGATGGTTTCAGTTCTTTCTTTGTATTATCGTTATTACAACGGCTTTTGTCCTGCTGAATTATATTCTTTGATACCATCTCGGGCTATCTTTGCGAGAAACACTCGGTTCGCTCATCCACATCATCAGTATGCAGTACAAATCTCTACTTGTCGTACCAAACGGGCGCAATCCACATTTTTCTTCACGGCTTCTAAACTCTGGAATGATCTCCCTAGTTTCTGTTTTCCTCTCACTTATGACATGAGAAAATTTAAGGTAGCTGTTCATAGGCATCTATTGGCAATTCATTATCCTTCTATCCATCCTCCTAAGTGTTCCTGAGTGCTTTAGCACGATAGGCCTAATTTAGCCTGTTCAGGTCCACAATCATAATATATATATATATATATATATATATATATATATATATATATATATATATATATATATATATATATATATATATATATATATATATATATATATATATATATAGTGTACAGAATCAGTGTCTTTCTATATGCTTCACATACTCATTCTTCAATTGAAATGTACTCTTTTGTATTTAGGGTACGAAATGAAGTAACAGTTATACATAATTTAGCTACTAACTCTAGCAGTATTTACAATGATTGAGCATTAAAATACCTTGTTAATGATTTTGTATATTTTAAAATGTCAAATGGGCGCCCTATCTGGTGCTCAGTAGTAAAGAAAAAGGCACGAAAAGCAATCGTAAATTGATAAACAGACTGGGAGTTTACTGAACGACCTAGGAACTAAAAAAAAAGAGATTGACAATCCACAGTTGTCTCAAGCTGAAGCAGACTCAAACGTAAATTACAAGGATACTATCGATCAGGTAACCGTAACCGATAATTACACAAATCAAGAAGAACCAACTCCTGGAACTTCTAAAGAAAATACACAACTTGTGGTTATCTTAGATTCAAGATCCAGGATGATAGCACCTAACTTTTCAGACTCTGAAAAATGATTTTAGTAAAAGAGGGGTCACCTAAACTATTCAAGAATTATTATTATCCAATTAAGTTGTAAATTCAGTGCGCAGTATTGTACAAAAACATTGAAACACGCAGAAAATGTTCTGCGTAACTGGTTAGTCTATTCCATTACAAAAAACTGTGTGTTGTTTTTGCTGTATAATTTTTAGTTGCTTTATCCTCTGAAGAATTTACATGTTGGAGGCACTTCAGTGACATTTCGCAGAACATGAGTCATCAAAAAATCACATTCAATGCCAAATGTCTTGGATTGAATTTGATCAGCGATTACAATCTTCTAAAACCATTGACAATGAGCCACAAAGGCTTATGGGGTACCAGTAACAAACTTTATGATTTTAATAATGGACATTTTTTACAAACTATTCAAATACTAGCTCAATTTGATCCAATAATAGAAGGGCATATTCACAGAGTGCTTAAAAACATAAAGCTAAAATTCACTACCTTGGAAAATACATCCGAAAGGAATACTGATGTAACTTTTACATTCACATATTAAATCACATGTTATTGGCGAAATTAGCGAAATTAAACAGTCTAAATACTATTCCATTATTCTAGAGTGTACTCCTGATGTCAGGAATATGAGCAAATTACATTTTGAGTTAGATATGTGTTTATTAACAAATCTAACCCCAATGATATTATCATTAAGATTAATGAAAGCTTTTTAGGCTTTCTCCCTGTTGAAAGATCGGCAGAGCAAAAACGTTCAAATGTAATAATTGAAGAAGTTGCAAAGTTGGGATTAAATTTGCAGGGTATGAGAGACCAGGCTTACGACAACGGGGCCAATATGAGAGGTAATAAATCAGGGGTACACTCTAGAATATGGGCGATGAATCCACGAACATGTTACACGCCATATATTAACCACTTATTAAATTTAGTCGTCAACGATATGGCAGAGACGCCCTTAGAAGACTCTATACTCGTTGGGAAAGTCCAGTAGAAGCTCTAAAACCATTAAGGTATCAATTGGGAGGTATTTACGATGCTTTATTAAGTATTTATGACACTACTGAAATTTACACTTCTATAAGAGATGAGCGATGAGATAACATGGCGTGTTGCGCTGTATTATTTTTTTACAATAGATCAAGCTATTAATGCTTTAAAATCCAGATTTGATTTGATGAATACCTGCAGCAATCGTTTTCAATTTTTCTTTATCGTACATGATTTGAAAAACCTAAATTTGTATTTTAATAAAGACAATAGGATGACCTCACAAGTTCTACAATTTACGAGACCATCCTGGCACTTTTGCCGATTTAATAAATAGCGCACGATCCGGCTTATGGGACAGTAATAAATATAGTGTAAATAGTTTGTTCGTTAAGATTGTTTGTTAATAAATGACTATTTTTAAATAAATAATCGTTATAGAGTAATGTGTATCTAGGACAGTAGAAAATCATAAAGTGCCATTTATTAAAAAGCCAACCTCAGATAGTTATGCAAAGTGCACACTTTTCACTTGCACATGGTGGAAAGGTGGATATTGTTCAACACATACGAGAACCACTGCTAAAGTTCGCGGAATCAAGTACTCCTTTGAATTCTAAGGTTCTGCGATTGTCATAATCGTAAAATTTGATATTTTATTCAATTAGTATAACTGGCAGTTTGATTGTACGTAGAGCAGTTTCATCTCAGTAGAATTTTAAAGTGTAGAAAAATGGATATTTCGAATCGTGACTTTCGAGTGATGAGTTTTTATGACTTTCGATACGGTTTAACGCAACAGCAATATGTTGCTTGGTGTTGAAGCGCCGTTCAAAACCATGGTTTATAAATGGTTTGCATAATTCAAACGTGGAAGATCTACTTTGATGACGATTTTCCCGGGGTCGACGATGCATTTCTGTTGTCGCAAAGAATATTAATGCTGTGCGTGAAATGATTTTATCAGATCGACATGCAACATACAGTGAGATACGGGCATACTTACTCATTGCGGCGAAACAAATATATACCATTTTAAAACAACATTTAAATGTCAGGAAGATTTGTAGTCGTTGGATTCCTCACAACCTGACAAAAGCTCAAGAAAAGCACGTGTCAAGAGGTGTAAGGAAATGCTTAAAAAATTTGACCATGGTCGTTCAAATTCTGTATATTACAATGTAAGAGGTGACGAAACATGGATATATTCATATGGGCCTGAAACTAAACAGCAATCATCTGTATGGGTGCTCCAAAATGAACCTAAGCCAACAAAAGTGGTGCGCTCGCGAAGTTTTTCAATGAACATGATTGCTTGTTGCAACTGTTGTGTTATAGGATCGAATAACTGTTACTGTTGATTGGTACACTACAAATCATTCGGCATCATGGTAGTGCAAATGAGCACACAGCACCACAAACTACAGAATTTTGGACTAGCCAAAATATCATATTCATGATTCATTGCCCATATTCGTCTTATCTGTCTTCCAAGGACTTTTTTGTTCAAAAACGTCAAAAATAAAATGCATGGTAAGCGCTTTACATCACCTGAAGAAGCCGTTGAAGCTTTTAAAGTGTTTGTTTTGGAGGTAAAAAATTCTAATTCTCAAAAAAAAGCAATCAATATGCGCATAAGTATTGTGCAGCAACAAATGGGTTCACAGCTGCATTCACATTTAAAGAAAGAACACATTAGGTGCTACATTGGATTTTTATATCCCTACTACTTAATTAGCCAATCATAAAAAAATTACTTAAATTTTTTTGAACACGCGCCAACACTAATCAAATTCGAGAGCCGCCAGAAAAATTGCATTACCAAAAAATACTTCTCAACCCACGGGCCTTATCAATGTAAACGATATCTAGTATATTGAAATTTTCATAACGACGTTAGACCTTAATGCCTCGTACCTAAAAGCAAAACTCTGTTTAAGACCAGATATCTTGATCGAAATATTCCGACAATTTGTCGTCTACAACGTCTTAATAAAATTCGCTATATTTAAATACGAAGTAACAATTTCAATGTACTCTGTAATTTTCCACTGTCGCAATTTTAAACGACAATATTTAACGATATCTATAAAAATACAAGAAACTTTTATTTACAAGAAAAACTAATTACTTCCTAACCAAATTAGTAAAAAGGATCTCACTAAAAATCGATACCAATACGTAAATCACATTTTCATTTTAAACTTTTATCCCAATTTGATAAACAACGTTTTTAGAAAAGATCTCTAAATGCGATCGCTATTTGTAAAAATTTCGAATAACTTCCAAATACGTAAGGAAAACATAAAATCGAAAGCTTTCCAAAAAATTATGCGTTATCAAATTCAATCGCATGAATTTATACTACATTTCAGATGTACGGTACTAACAAATAATTTTATAATTTCGAAATTACCGGCAAATATGTGGTAAAATCACATCCACCTGACAACTGGTATAGCCTATTTGGATAAATGGACGAAACACTTTGAACTCGCAAGCGTTTCTTTGGGTATTGATTAAAAAACCTCTGTGGTCATTCATATAAATGATTCGTAACTTTTTGATGAAATTGTGTGCATTAAAAAATATACAACCAGTCAAAAAATAGAATGGAAAAAAATTTTGTTTCTATTGACAAACAATGGGCCGAGCTTTTTAATCACTTCAAGAGTGAAGGTATACCACACAACTACATATCAAAAATTGTTGAAATGTGCATGTGTTTACTGGGATGCAACGCCGCCACGGAAAGGATTTTTTTGATATCAATAAAATTTAAATCAGCGAAAAAACTAGCCTTATCGTAAGAACTTTAAAAGGACTTTTAATGGCAAAGCATAATCTTGAAATGAAATGTCTAGAGTGTTTTAAATATCTCCAAGATTGTCCACATATTTTACAAATGAGTAACGTTTCGCTCACCATTTTATTAACTATGTACATTTAAAAACCGAAGTCAAATACAGAATTAAATATATTTTTTTGACACTTGTATGAGACATGGGGCGCCTAAAAACTTATCATAAACAATCACTATGTTTGTCACTTAGACTAGAGAACATAAAAACTCTTAACTTTGCATGTAATTTAAAAGAAATTTCTCCCTCTCCTTCCCCTTACTGAGGAGTATTTGGTATACCTCAGACTCTACGGGTGGTGCGTCTATGTCACGTATTTTCTTTTTACATAAATGGTCCCCTTATATTTACTATTAATTAACATATGCGTTTTTTACGGAATACTTTTTTTGGGCTTTTTTAAAGGTGTATTTATGCATTTAAGTTATCAATCTAAACGTTTCAATAACACTTGCAGTTATCTTTGGCAGTAGTAATATTAATCTTTCAAAATCGTTAAAGATGTTGAAATAATTTTGTGAAATTTGAAAAATTGAAAACACTAACATAAGCCTGCTATTAATGTAACAGTTTGATACAATTTTAGTAAAGAATAACTAGATCGTTAATAAATTAAATATTGTTAAATTTCCTTGAAGATGACAAAACAGAACACCCTCTTAGGTTATGATATAAGTGTCAAGTTGTGAAAAACTTTAATTTGACATTGATAAAAGCATTCACAAATAGCAACATGATAACAATTAAAATAATGCAGTTAAATCTAACAATGAAATAGCTTTGTCAATAAGTGCAAGTGTTATTTAACAATGAAAAGCATAAAGTAGTACGTTTTATATAATTTTTAATTTTAACTACTAATGTGCTGTGGTAATTTAACATAAAATTGATAAAGCATTTACTTCAAGGTCTAGGAAAAAACACCTAAAGATGTTTTAAACCCATTATCATCTTCCTGAGTGTATAAGTTATATTGTTCATGTGGAAAAGGATACATTGGAACCACAAAACATAGCTATGATGCAAGACGTAAAAAACATATGAGATTTTGTAGATTAGTTCAACTAGAGAAGTCTGCGATAGCTGACCATGTCTTGAATAATTTAAATCATGACATTCAATTTGATAATATGGAAATATTCATTGAAGCTATTGAGGTATACAAACACCTTAACAATTTTAATAGACAAAAGGAAAATCTCCGCTTAAATAGATTTCAGCATCTGATAATTAAAAAAAGGCATAAGTAGTTAAAATTAAAAATTACATAAAACATACTGCATTACGGGGAAGGTGTACAAAATGACATGGAGTTTTCTTTAAGATCATTAAATATTAACACAAATTATTTATTAAGGAATCAATTAAAGAAAAGAACGCTAGTAGTCTTAAGATACATATGTATTACAAAATATGTGTAAAAATAACAATACATTTGTAGTGGGTCCAAAAAACATAAGAAGGTGCAAAATTTCATTTAACCCCACCTATGTGGGAAAAACGACACACCTTTTATAACATTGTATTTTAAACGGTACAAATGTCACAAACAAAATTTCTAGTCCCGCGCACTCTACGTGTGCCCATTTATCACATTCTTGGCACTGCAACCAAAATTCACCTGGTTTTGACTTTTTATATAATTCCGTACAGCAAATGCAGCTAGCATCGTCTTCGTCTTCTGAAATGCAAATGCCATCTGTATTTGAATCTATTACTATTTTCTTTGTTACTGCTCTTTTTTATTCTGGCAAATACGTGGACGCGTTTCGGACTCTGATTTGCTTTTAATTTCTTGTAAAACCGGTGTAAATGTCAGCACAACAGTACCCTGACGTTTTCGTGGTCGTCTTTTGCCTTGGCCAGAAACAAACGCCCCTGATGGCAATGGACTTAAATCGGAAACTAAAGTTCTTCCAGGTGGTGAAGCATGAACTGACTCAATGATTGCTGAAGAACTCGCAACTCTACTCTCTGCTCGTGCTTGTGTTATACTTGTGGAGGCTCCCGCTGTAGATGGTATTTTCAATGGAACATTTGTTGTTTCTGCAGGTTCATAAAGGTGATCAGGAGAAATGTCAGCATTAAAAGGACAAATGCCAGTTTTTGAAAACCCATGTATCGCATTTTCTACAGTTGCTGTCTTCCCATAAGCAGCACCAAATAATTCTCCGATTTGAAATGACGTTACGACTCTTCCTAGGTGTGCTTTTAATCATTTACTTATCTCGTGATCGAAATATGTTTTAAGGGGCCGAAAAAGGTCACATCTAACGGCCGCATTCTGTGTGTGCAGTGCGAAGGCAAACACCGAAGCACAATGCCGTTGTTTTTGCAAAGATCGAAGCATCCAAGGATTTATGGCTGGCGTGGCTATCCATAATTAACAAGACTTTCTCGTCCAAAGAAGCTTTTGCGTATTTTTGAAAATGTTGAAGCCACTTTAAAAATAGTGGACCTGTCATCCAACCCGACTGCTGCGCTATCCCTAACGTACCTGGAGGTGCATGATCTAATACTTCATTTTTCATGTTTTTCTTGCAAAAATTAGGCAGGGTGGAATATAAGTGCCGTTAGTACACAGAGAACAAACGACGGTCACATGTGACCCTCTTTCGGCACTAGTGACGGACTCTACTTGTTTTTTGCCTGATGTGGCAAAAACCTTTTGTGGGCGTTGTACTGTTGACAGGGCGGATTCATCGACGTTATATATCCGCAGTGGATCGATGTTTTGTCTCGCCATAACTTGCTCTAGTGTGGAAAAAAGCTTTGCTACCTAAGGCCTGTTAAAGGCTTGAGCCCTTGAGGCTGATGTTGCTTCGGGCTTTCGCAATGAAATATCCAGATTTCTTCTTCGGAATACCCTTAACTAGTCTTTTCCTACTATCTTCTTTTCTATGTTAAATGATTGGCTATAGCCATTTTTTTCAGCCAACTGAAGCGCTAATTGTTGGACTTCGCTTCTGGTCAATCCAGAAAGTCTCGATTCAAGATGTTTTATATGGTCAACCAACTCTCTTCCTAGTTCTTCTGAAAATGTAGTTCTCAATCTCCCTTAACTCTTTTTTCCTTTGCTGGTGATTTTATTTTTATTTAAAGCATGTCGTGTTAAGGTTGCTTGTGGTATACCAAAAGTTATAGAGGCACGTAACCATCCCATTTCCCCTCGAGAGACCGCTTAAAGACCATGTGTCATAGAAAGCTCATCCCGTCCTTACCTATCAGTTGTACGTTTATAGTTACGTGGCATTGTGAAATATCTACAGAAAAAGAACAGTCTTAGGTGGGGTAAAATAACATACTATGTCATGTTGTACGCATTAAAGGTATGTCGTTTTACCCGACTATAATCACCTATTTTAATTCGCGGTTTTTTCTAAGGCCACAAACAATATGGATATTGGACTGAAATGGAATAACAAAGGAAGCTGTGGCGCTTCTAAAGCTATATGAATCAAAACAAAAGCATCAACAGAAATAATATTATTACCTGACAAAGTACCACGTGCAAAATGTTTCTTGGTCACTCTAAAACTAAAACTGACGTGCACTCACCATGAAGGCAGACAACGAACTGAAGTTAGGGGTTACGACGCCTAGTATTAAAAAGTAGTACGTAGTACTCAATAATACGTCTAGATAGCGCTTAGTTGGCCGAAACAGAAGCTGTGTCGTTTTACCCCCCTATGTCATTTTGTACACCTTTCCCCTATGCTTTTCATTTAACATTTGCACTTATTGACAAAGCCAGTTCTTTGTTATTATTTTAATTGATGTCATATTTCTATTTATGAATGCTTTTATCAATTTCAAATTAAAGTTTGTCACAACTTCACACTTACATCATAACTTGATTAAACTTTGTTAAATGTGTCTTTGATTATGACATTTTTCACCGTTAGGTTTCGACCGTTAGAGAGTCTTATGGTTTGTCATCTACAATTTTTCAAATTTCACAAAATTGTTTTAACATATTTACCAATTTTGAAAGATAATATTAATACTGATGAAGATAACTGTAAGTTTTATCGAAACGTTTAGATTGTATAACTTAAATATACAAATACACCAGTAAAAACAAAACCAAAAAAGAGAAGTATTTTAATATGTCTGACAATGGTGAAAGTTTACATTTTCATATTTTTTGCGGGTAGTTTGGTTTAGCCATAAAATTATTGAAGTAGGTACAGTTTTTTGATACAAATCTAATTTAAATGAAGGTCTGTTTATAGCTATTCAATTTCAAAAACACCTGCAAACGTGCTTTTTATTATAACATTAAGAAAAGAGGAAATTTTTAATCATATTGTAATAACATTACATACCTTCATAGCTCAGTTATAATTTATGAGTATTGTGTTCTCACTGATTAATGGCTAAATAAAAATCGTATAACATTTAAGAAATATTTAATTTAAAATCGTGTTTTATATATATATATATATATATATATATATATATATATATATATATATATATATATAATGGTAACATCTGAAAACCTCTGAAAACTTGGTACCTACTATACAACCCAAATGGAAAATACAAAATAATCGTTTAATTGTTAAGCTTGTAACTTGTAATCAATCGGTGCTTTCTAATGTTCTGAAATTAATCCATTCCAGACGTGTTCTTGCGACAATATCATTGTTGCAAACGTAACTTATAAGTAATAGAATAAATCTATTTGAATAATAAATATGTTATATATACCTACTGGCCTCCATTAATAAATGAACACCCAGTAAACGCTGATGTATTTTAATGAAATTTTCAGAAAACGTGTATTTTATTCCTATTAAGAAACGATGAAAATTTCAACAAGATACAATATAAAGATTAATGAAACAAAACTATTTCTTCTCATTTAACATTAGTTACGTAAGTGTCAATGTTAAGCATATTTGTAAGCTTAATCAGTAAACACATTAAAGTTGAAATAATGCCGCCTGTACGACATCGTACAAATTTCCAGCGGTTAATTCAGTTTGAACTTGGCAGAATAATATGTCTACGAGAAGCCGAATTATCAATTCCTGATATTGCCGCTCGCATGGGACGCAGTGTTGCCACAATTTCCTTATGTTGGCCAAAATGCTCAGAAAATAACGAGGAACGACGACATTTGTGCCTCGGACGTCCTAGACGTACCACTGATTGTGAAGATCGTGTTCTTCGGCTTGTAGCTCTTCGGGGTCGTTTTTCATCTACAAGGGAAATTGGTGATAGATGGAGAGGATTAACTGATTATCAAGTTTCCTTACGATCGGCGTATCGAATAATTTAATCTTTTTGGCTCAGATCATACCGACCATTGTTCTGTTTACATCTAACTCCACGCCATCGTACTGCGTACTGTGTAACGAGAGGTTGCATTGGAATGTGCAATGGAATCAAGTCATCTTCAGTGACGAATCTCGATTTTGTTTATGGGCTCATGATGATCGCAGATTGGTTACAAGACGTCCTGGAGGAAGATGCGATTTGCATTTTCTGTACAACGACATACTGCTCCTACTAAAGCTGTGATGGTGTGGGGGGAGGGCTATCTGCCATGGAAGCAGATCTCCGCTAGTAGTTATTGAGGGAACATTAAATGCAAATCGGTACATTAACAACGTTTTTGAACCAGTGTTACTGCTATATCGCCAAGAAATAGAAAATCCAGTTTTTCAGCAAGATAATGCGCGGCCGCATACCGCAAGGGTTGATATGGAATTTCTAAATACTACTAAAGTTGATCTGCTTCCATGGCCTTCTCGTTTGCCAATGGAACATTTATGGTATGTGGTAGGACGGAGAATAAATAAACTACAGCCACTCCCAAACAGTGTAGATGCCCATCAACAACGGATTTTAGAAGCGTGGGATAGTATACCTCAGGTTAGCATAGATTCACTAATTTCAACTATCCCTAGTAGGCTATCTGAATGTGTGAGAAACAGAGGAGGGTCAACGCATTATTAGTGTTAACAATATATGTATCTTGCTAAAATTTTTATCGTTTATTCATAGGAATAAAATACAAGTTTTCTAAAAATTTCATTAAAACACACCAGCCTTTACTGTGTGCTGATTTATTTTTGGGTGCCAGTATATTTGATACGAAGTTACGATATTTAATTTCCAAAACATTCTGGGAATTAAACTTATAGATTCACGATAGGTAATCAACAATAAAGAATACACTAGAATGTTACATAACTGTTTGTTGGAACTAGTTAACACTAATGCTGACTAATACAACATTTATGTAGAAAATATAAACCAAAGTTACATTACCATATTAATCGTTACAGTTACATTTAGGTTAAGTAACATATGTTATATAACTTGTTTCCAAGTTATATAACCGTGGTAGTAAATGCTTTCTAAAGATGTTATATAACTTTTCTGTTAGAACTGGTTAACATTAATGCTTATTGTAATTATGTGTAATTACCCTGCCAACCATTACAGGTGTATTTAGGTTATGCAATAGTTGGTAAATACCGTGTCGCTGCCAAGTTTTATATAACAATAGTGGATGTTTCCTGGGATTAGTACCAATGGAGAGTGAAAAGTCAATAATGCATAAATCATCAACTGTACCTATCTGTTTACTTTTGCTATATCTGTTTTTCAATTTAAATTCAATTACTACTATTATTATTCTTAAGAAAATTGTATTTATGTGATCTTGAAGTATTAAAAATTACAACACCAAGTATGTATGCAACCTACAATAAAGGTTAATAAAAAAAGTACAAAATATTCATCATATTCCGCAACTAGCGTAAAAAAATCGCTACTAACACCCCAATTGAGACAGGTATAATGTAAAAAAAAGATTGTATGAGCTGAAAATATGAAATTAATACGCAATTTATACGTCTACGTACATTTTACCTTGTTCTGCCATTTTCTATTGTGTATACATTTCTCATAATTCATGTCAGTAAAAGTAATTGAATTGTATAGAGGAATCCAATGATTTGGAAAAATATGAAAAAGCATGTCATCCGCATATTTGCGAATGCGATAAGATGGACGCGTTACCAAATCTCTCATTTCGATATAATTATACAATGCTAATTCGCAAATGGCGTGAGCGTCATTTTTTCGTCTTTCTGTGAACATTTCTAACGCCATTGGAATATCATTTTTGCAACAATCAAGAATGGAATTAAAAAGAGAACAGTCTTCAAACCCAGCATTCATTCCTTGACCGTAAAACGGAACCATTGCATGAGCAGCGTCTCCGATTAATAACGCATTTTTATTATCATGGTATCTGCTACACTTAACATAAATTAAGGCTGATGGTTTGCTTTTAAAAAAATCATCAACAAGTTGCTTTTCTCCAATTAATGGTATAATATCGGGAAATGTTTTAGAGAAAAAGTCTATAACTATATACGGGTCATTTAGCGCTTCAAATTTTTTAAAGGGCATAAACAATGTTACAGTCCACGAATTATCGCTATTAGGTAAAGCTATCATCATAAATTCATTTCGGGGCCAAATGTGTAAATAGTTTAAAGTCAAAGCATTTCCATGTTTTGGCGCAATGGACAACTCTATATATCCATGATCTATGTAATGTTGATGATAATCAAATAATGGTTTTTGCAACATGCATTTCCTCAAAGTACTGTAAGCACCATCTGCACCTATAATTAAATCAGCCTGAACATTTATGGTAGTATTTGTTTCAGTTCTGTAAACAAAATGTTTCAATTTGTTTGCGTAGTAAATTAAATACTTACTGTAAAAAAGTTAAATGGCCACTTTCAATCTTCGCATCCAGTAGTTTGTGGTTGAACACTATTTTCAGATTTGAAAACTGTGACATAGCTAAAATAAAATAAATTAGTATAATATTAATGATATATAGTATATTGAGTATCAAGAACAGTAAGGGACGTTTACCGGTCGACAGCCATGTTTGGAGGCTGAGCGATAGCCAAGCGTCCAATTTCGCCGGAAACCGGTACACAACCCTTTACGTTTGTGATGCTCATACTGATTTTTGCACTGTTTTGATGGATAACGTGCTTCCACAATTATCCTGAAGGATTAACTTCGCTTTAATTCATATTAGTCAAGTATACTTGTAATAAGAAGAGAGTTAGATAATTTTAATAGTTATATTAACTACTCTACACCTTTATAAATAATTTAGCAAATAAAAATGTTACACTTGAGTTAACATTTTCAATCAATTTATTTATTATTTAAAGTGATGTTGATAGTAAGAGGTACATATTTTTACTGTCGCTTGAAAATATAATTTTGAATCAAGAAAGGTGAAAATGGGAGGCACTAAATAGGATTGCTAAATACTGTGGTAAGGGATGCGAATTGTGATTGGTTAGATTTGAAAAAATAGGAACCGTAGGAATGACTACATTAGTGTTGAAGTAATTTCCGGATTATAGGGTTGTATTTATTTTAAGGATTTGGAAACTAATAAGGGGTTCAATTGCTAGAAGTTTGAATTCTTTGCCAGTAGAAGGATTTATGACGTTCAACAAATAACCTGTCTAAGAAAGGATGGATTTACCATAAAAAGTTATTACATTTTACAAAATTGAAAAAACAACTAGTTCGTGAACAATAAAAACTTATTACGTTTACTACTTAGCGCTACAGACAAACATAAAGGTATTAAATATGAAATTACTGAGAAAATGAAATCCTTTAAAAATGGATAAGATAGAGTAAACATATCATCATGAATAATTAACGAATTCTAACGAAAAATATTAT
>JARFJB010000447.1:5195000-5277677 GCA_036346205.1 Vesta saturnalis | reverse complement strand
TAATCGGTTAATGGTTTTATCTACTCTATATCTACATTACGTAACAAAATTATGTCTATAATTTAATAAAGAAAACTCTCACAAATTGTTACGTTAAAGCTGAACGTAATCAAAATATCTCATCTTTAAAATTTGATACTCACGCAGAACAAAGTAATGAAGTCACATATATTACACCAAGTAATGAAATACTACTCGTATATTTTGACAATAATAAGAATTAATATAAATAATCAAAATAATGGCGCAGTTGTCGGAACATATAAACTTTACATCCGGAAGGGAGAAAGATGCAACCTTTCTTCCGTAAAATCTGTTATTTAGATCGGGATGACTCTTGCAATGTTTAATTTATTTGGAAAACGTTCGTTGTCCTTTATATACACAATTTATTATGGCGACAGCAATTTTTTTTATTTGTCAGAACGGCTAAGAACTCGGATGTACTTCGTGATTATACTGAACTTACGATATAGAAATTGGCAAAAAACGTGATTTTGTTCCAAAAATGAGGAAATAGCACTAACTTTAAACACTAATCCCCCTCGATGGACCCGTATAAATATCACTACTGACTATCGATACATATAAAGAAGTCTTCAGGGTGGCTGAACACTCTTTAAAATCCGCAAAACGTGAACGGGAAACCTCCCCCCCCCCCGCGATAGTTTCAAATAACACCGGTCGACCGTAAATAAATTCAATCCGCACTCAAATCACATCGTGTGTTCAGCGTCCCAACCTGTTTCTTCTACAGCTTCACGTCAACTGCCTCCCTTTTCCTCTAAAAATCACGTTATACTTTTTAATCGTCGCACAAAAATGTGCATACACAAATTCCATAGTGGACAACTCCAATGATAGAATTAGGCTCTATATCTAGAAACGAAACGCACACGTCCTGTTTTTCAAAGAAAGACCCTGTTACCCAAATAAATTTCTTACACTTTCACCAACAATAATTCCGTATATAAATGAACTGGTAAACTTGAAACAAAATAAGAGTAGAAATATTTAAGCGCGACTGAACATCCCATTATCAACTGTACAACAAACAGCTTTATTACCATACATATTATGTTACTTAAAAACTCTTTTCGACCATCAGAAATGTAATTCCTTTCGAAACTGCGATAACAATTTTAACTACAAAGAAGTAATTTCCAATGACGTAATTTCAACACAAGCTAAACTATAAATTAACGATTACATAAAAGTAAGATCGACCACTATTTACTAAAAAAATATTAAACTCCTATATAATATTCCTGTAACTATCATACTCTCGCCGACGCGTGTAGTCTAATAACTCCAATCTACTTACAAGCAAGCAAACCGAAAAATCTACATGCCATCCACACAAACCTGGGTACCATATCTTAACCCTATTTGCCATAAATCTAAATATCGCCAAATAAAATAATAATTTGTAGCCAAAATTAGTGCGCGGGTGTATATGCACTATCTCAAGGATTAATTGAAAAAGTTTAATCCCGCTCAATAGGATACAGAGAACCTAGAAGACCTATAAATAAGAATAAATTTAGAGACTTGTTGAGTAGTGGACGATTAATTTACCTATAAAGGCGTCAATGTCAGTATTGCAAGTTAGTTAGGCCATACAGTCCACTCGCACCACTATTGCTCTTTTATGTTTAGAGAATAAGACGTTAATCTATGCTACTAGAACTATTTTTCTTTGTTTTTGTTTCTTTATTAAAACATTTATTGTGTGTAAATATTTTGCCAAAATTAATTAACAGTCAGATTATTCAATTTATTATTTTATTTAAGTTATGACAGACCTCCCTTAACAGTCTCAACTAAGATTTCATCAAAGTGATGGTTCGATCTAAAGTTTTAAAGAAAATCAATATTACGTTATTAGATTTCATTGTTTTCTTATGTGTAAGACTACATAAAGGATTGAATCGTTTAAAAATAATAAAACTTTACGTGCATTGGTTGTTTATAAAAATTCGTCTGAGGATTGCTTAAATTTTGCGGTAGGTCGAGCATAAAATTTAATTGGTTTTAATTCATTAGAGTCATAGAATGTACAGTATCATCTTGGTTGCAAAGCTGTTTATCACAATATCGGCCACGATTGATTTAAATAGGTAATATAAGTAAACTCTAAAATGGATACGGCCAAATTTTTATCAAGTTTTTCACACGGCCTGAGTTCGACGTGGTAAGAAACGTGCCGGGTATCGTATCGACGAGAAAATTAGCATTCGGCTGTCGCGTCCCCCCCATTCGAGATTTCCTTGATCGCGTTTGCGAAGGATCGAGAGAAAAATTCGCCGACGGCCCGATGTGAGAGTCCACGCGCGTCGATTCTGAGGAAAGTCGACTTTGCGCATCTCTTAATAACTTCGTTATTTACCGACCAATTCTTTCGAAACTTAGCACCAGTGTAGGCCAGGACCAAACGCTAAAAAAGAATTTTTAACCTTTTTGTATCCCATCCACTTTTCAAGATAAAGAATCAACTTCCTTATTTCACGCATCCCGATTCTGAAATTTAAAAATTAGCTTCTTTGGGTCACCTAAATCCGCCAAAACATGCAAGTCGACTTTTTGCCAAAAACTCGAACCTGCAGTGGAGCAAGTGTTCAAACTCAGGTTAAACGGATTCTATTATTAGCCTGAAATACAATACAACTTAAAAACTGATCCTAAATCAAAACCGGGTTATATAATGAGCGAAAAACATGACTACTACCAAATCGCTGTAAACTACCCTTAAAATCATTTTTACGTCTTTTAGGACCATTTTGGGTTTTACCCATCTTACCTCAACCCCCTCTCAATCGCTCATAATTTATATGTACCAATAACAATTGTCGCCCAAATTCCATATGTGGCCAATATATAATTATTAAATTTCATATAAAATGATTTGCTCACAAAATTAGGTGATAATTCAATACCTTCATAATTTGCATCCTTTTTATCTAATATGATACTCTAACGTACAATTAAATACTATCATTATAACCTATAATTTATGTTAAACTGATAAAATTACAGAAGCTCTTAGTAATCACTTTAAAATTAATCAAATCAAGAGCAATAAACAGATTGAAGGCACAATTGATATTGGCACAAATGGACAAACTTTGAGTTTTTACTTTCTTCCAGTAATTCCAGCTGAAATTGAGAGTATAATAAACAAGATCCCCAATTAGTTATCGACTGGACTGGATTGCATTCCTCCGGCAATAGCTAAGCTCACTGCTCGATCCATCTCTATCCCTTTAGCACACATAATCAATAAATGCTTCTTATCGGGAGTCTTCCCGAATAAACTAAAATCAGCCACAGTAATACCTGTTCTATGAAAAAGGTAACGCCGACAAAATTGAAAACTACAGACCTATTTCGGTGTTTCCTGTTTTCTCTAAAATCTTCGAGAGAGTAATTTATGACAGGTTAATGTCCTATTTTTTGAAATATCACTTGCTATCTAAAAGTCAGTATGGATTTATTCCAAAAAGATCAGCCGTTGACGCCTTATGTAACTCTGTTTCTTACATAAATGAACAATTAAAAAATAAGAGATTCGTCTCCGGTATATATTTTGAGTTATCCAAGGCTTGTGACATAGTAAATCATGAACTTTTATTGGCAAAATTAGAAAAGTATGGAATACGTGGTAATAATTTACAACTTACACGTTCTTATTTGTCTAATAGAAATCAAAAAGTGCGTATAAAGTCATCACAGAGAACTGAAATTTATTCAGAATCTGTCTCGATACCACAGGGCGTACCGCAAGGGTCTATCCTTGGCCCCCTACTTTTTTGATTTTCGTTAATGATCGAATAATGCTGCATAAGGCATCTTGCCAATTGTAGTTCAAAAGTAATTATGTAATTAAAAATTATTAATAATTTTATTAAATACATAAATAAAAAAAATACTTGTCTTTTTTGGGTTTTGAATGGTGTATTTTAAATTACACAATATAAATGTTTCGATAACACTTACAGTTATCTTCGTCAGGAGTAATATTTGTTAAAATTATTAAAGGTGTTGTAAACAATTTTATCAAAGTTGAAAAACACTTATCTTTTTTGTTTTTTTTAATGGTGTATTTTAAATTATACAATCTAAACGTTTCGATAACACTTACAGTTATCTTCGTCAGCAGTAATATTTATTAAAATTATTAAAGGTGTTGTAAACAATTTTGTCAAAGTTGAAAAATTTTTCAACATTTGTTCAACTATATTTTAATTTATACATAAATATTACATTGGTAACATTGCACGTCAAAAAGGTAAATGCGTCCGAAAATATAGTTTGGCAACATTTAAATATTTTAATGACAATTGGTATAGTTAGACATTGAGGTTAATAATGTTGCCTACCGAAATATATAAGTTGGTATTTACATAAGTATTATTTTGGTAACAATGCATGTCAAACAGTTGAATATTCCAAATATGTAATTTAGCAATATTTAACATTCTGAATGATAATATTGTTGAAGTGAAATATTGAGGTTAATAATGTTATCTACTGAAATGTTTAAGTTGGTACTTACATTAATATTATTTTGGTAACATTGCACGTCAAAAACTTGAATGCTTCCAAAAATTGTATTTGGCAACATTTAAAGTTCTGAATCACAATTGTTAAATCAAGCATTGAGTTTAATAATGTTTCCTACTGAAATGTACAAGTTGGTATTTACATTAATATTAATTTGGTAACATTGCACCTCAAAAAGTTGAATGCTTCCAAAAATATACTTTGGCAACATTTATAGTTTTGAATGACAATCGGTAAAGTCAGACATTGAGGTTAATAATACTACTTATTAAGATGTTTAAGTTGGTACTGTCGTAAATATTAATTTTGTTGCATTAAACGTCAAAATGACAATTCTTTTTACCATTACTTAAAAATTACAAAGTTTAACACTTACCGCACGTGAATTTCTTTTTTTTTAATTTTCGTATTGCTTTCTCATATGCTTACGTATGTATAAAGAGAAAGCTATGTAATCGGTTTAAATTTCAAACACTTTCTTCTAGATTTCTCGACGTTTTGTTGCCAAAACAATACGAAAATAGTATATTACATAATAAGGGTGGTAAGTACCCCATTACGCACCAGTGTTGTAATTTACACAAGGCATTACTACCCGAGTTGTGTACTATGCTTTTTCTACTCTTATAGAGTATAAGAACAGTGACGTATGAGTAATACGTAACTACCACTCATTAGGATTCTTATGACTTTTGAATGTTGTATGCACGTATCTAACATTGTAAGGAACGATCTTATAACAATAAATTTTAGTATAGATGTATTTCAGGATTATATGGTCTATTTCAATTACCACGTTGAAAATTCGAAAAATTCGAACTTAAATAAATAGAATTAGTTGACGCCACTGGTTTTATTAGTTATCTTGAAATTAAACCAATTAATGTCACTTTTTGTATGGTTAACGATGGAATGAAGTTTTATTTTATTAACAGAAGTTATAGTTCTAAAGTAATAAAAAAATTATATCTTTGTATTGTATTAAAAACTTCAGATTTATTGAAAGATTTTTCAGTTTACAATATGGGACTATGTTCTGTACCACTGAAGTAAATGGCTTAGGTACATCTATGGGGTTTAAAATTGACACACTGCTTTCAATATATTCTATGTACTGTTGTAGTGGCAGTTGAGGCTTCACTCAGAACTGTCAATTCAAACTTCTGCTACGTTTTATGACTGTGCTGTTTAAGCCAGCTGCTTACCACTTGCATTGATTAGAATGTAGATGGATGGAAGTAATACCACAATGTTACATTACAATTAAAAATATGTTTAATATGCCTTCTATAATACTGTGAATATCATACCTACTTCATTTATGAAATTATTAAGATTTTTAAAGTTAGCTTTATTTCCATATAACATAAAGTTACAGCAACAATATATATTAAATAACATTTTTTGGGTTTTTAATGGTGTATTTTAAATCATACAATCTAAACGTTTCGATAACACTTACAGTTATCTTCGTCAGTAGTAATATTTGTTAAAAATTGTTCAAGATGTTGTAAACAATTTTGTCAAAGTTGAAAAATTAAAACATAAACATCAGCCTGCTATTAATACAACAGTTTGAGAAACGTATAAAGCCAACTATAAAATTAAATTTTAGTAAAGAATAACTATGTCATTAAAAATTAAATATTGTTAAACTGCCTTAGAGATGACAAACCAGAACACTCTCTACGACGAAAGCTAACAATAAAATTTGTCAGCCAAAAAACACATTTAACAAAATTTAATCGAGTTATGATGTAAGTGTAAAGTTGTGAAAAACTTCAATTTAAAAATGGTAGAAGCATTCACAAATCCAAACATCATATCAAATAAAATAACCCAGTTAAATCTGACAAAGAGATATCAATAATTGGAAGTGTTATTAACAACGAAAACTATAATACAGAACATGTAATTAAAAATTAGTAATAATTTTTAATTACATATTTACCTTTGAACTTATTCGTTCATGACAAAAACTTATAATAATTTAATATTACTCAAGTTGCTTTGGTATGTGTGAATCCTTGCGATATTGCAGGCTCACATTCCATTAATATAAGTAATTTGATTGTAATCTTTACCTTTGAACTTATTCGTTCATAACAAAAACATATAATTTATAATGCAGAACGTTTTTTGTAATTTTTAATTTTAATTTAATTTCATCTACGTATGTTAAATTATGGTGCTGTCGCAATTTAACATATAACTGGTAAAGCATTTGCTTCAAGGTCTAGGAAAAACACAGCAAAAAACCTAGACATTGTAAGTAATTAATTACACCAAAAGTAGTTAAGATACTCATTTAGATTGTTTTCAAAATAAGTAAAGTCATAAGCTGTATTATATTATTAAACTTATAGATTAAATCATATCCAAAGTTATTTAGTAACGTATTCATTGTGTACTAAATAAAAATACCTTCAACTACACCAGAAAACTCTATCAAATATAATGTTTAATCTGGAATATAAGTTTCTGTTTTGTATATACACAATTGGCAATTGTACAAACTATCATTAATTAACTAAATTATTCATCTACTGAATGTAGAATCTGCTACACGTCCAAACCGCACTAGGCGTCGTGTATGCTTACTAATGTAAGCGGGTTGCGAAGCCAGCTAACAGGGAGATGGGCGTGGTCGAAATAATAAGTAAAATGAATGATTAATACGCTCAAACACCTTACACCGATATTCAAACAGCTCAGTCCGGGAAAATATATCTCTAGGCGCCACCACAATCGAAACTTCGCTAAAATAATTGTCTTAAGCTGGGTGTTAATTAACCCTACTTGATTGTGGAAAGTAGGATTGCGCTTACTCAGTAAACTCTTACACGAGGGTTCTAAAACAAACACTCGTCAAAACAATTCAACTCAAACTCAAATATATTTAGTACTACCCAGGTTATTAGAAACTTTTTGAATACACCTCGTATACCAAAACTTCCAAAATAAAATTTATCACTCAAATTCAACTGCATTCACGTAACCAACAGTTACATTTTCTACGTATCCCTCGTATACATATAAAGTTAAATCTCTACTTATTAATGAATAAATAGTTCTCATTCAATGATCGACGATTAATTTTTAAAATTCTCTAACCAAAAGAAAAGGCAATGTCATCGGCTTAATAATTGTTCCTCCAATATAATAGTGATAAAGTGCTGCAAAACAGTCAAACGAGAATAATCCTTGAAGGTTTAATATTCCTAACATGAACGATATCTTTTAGATTTAATTTAATTTTTATAATACTTCTGAATCGTATGTGACATTCATAAATATTTAAGTTCTCAAAACTCATCTCTTAGTTATACTTAATGAAATTTTAATTAACAGCTGATCCGTCATTAGTGTATTGCGTAAATGAAACTAACATGAAAATTTTTACAATCAACCTGGCAAATATAACCTTTCAGGTTGTTCATTAATCTTAAAATCCAAAATATGCAAAATCTACATTTTAACTTGTCAAAAACTAGGTCACCAATTAAGTAAACGTCACAAATGTATCTCATAATTGGCTAAATAAACAACAGAATAAAAAGGTAACGATAAATATATATTGTCCTGCATAAAATAATAAACAAATGTTTACATACACAAAACAGCGGTGTTGAAAAACCACTGTCAATACAAATTTGTGTTTTTGTAAAAATTCTTAATACTAAAACAACCCATACAACATAACTCTAGACCGATTATCTTTTTCCTTCAAAACTAATTAAAAATTACACAACCATACACAAATTACAACTAAACAAAAGATAATCGTGCTCAACTAAATTTTTTAAGGTTCCTAAATGTAATTCTTACTTAAAGACTGTCCATTAATCCTACGCTTTTCTTTCTTCTTTCTTCCGGTAAATCAATTATTTGTAGTCCATTTGTATTCCTTAGATTGCCTGAAGGCACATAACAAATACTTCACAATTCCACAACTACTTATTCCTTTCTGCACTCGCGATTAGCCCAACTATGCGAGGTTATTACTCCAATAAACCGTAATAAACTATACACGTTTGGTTGCCTCTTAAAAAGTTTCTCGCAACATTTAGGACAATTTAGTCCTTCCTTAACACAAATAAACTTTTAATGTCACATAAAATTACCTTAACATTGGCTTAATTTACTACCAATACTTCGCTCACTTAAAGGTGGTTCTATAAATAATTTATACTAAAGATCAGTACAAGCTCACGCGCCGCACATCAACACTTTAACGTAATAACTGTTAACTTTTTATAAATCTGCTTACGCACTTTTTCTTTTGAAGAACAAAAACTGATTTTATCTTTAATCTCAATTTTATTAATTGTTTTATTTATGAACGTCTTATACGATTCATCCCCTTTCGGGTTACGCAGTTGTTTAAACAATGACTGCCTTCAATATTATTCACAAATATAGCTCCAACTCAACCCATTCTAATTTCACACTTCACCTCGCGCGCGTCTCTCACCGAGCTCTCACCAAAAGCCAAAAGCTAAAAGCTGAAAAGCTCACGTCAATCTCTGACTTTCCTATTTATACCTTAAGCCATCCATCTTTAAACATGTCCGACTTCCTTGCTATATTCTCCAATGGTATTCATTCAAACTTTCTTAGTCCCGACTGATGCTACCATCTGTACAACCACGCTCATAACTACAATACATCGCCATGTTGGTTCTTACTTGCAAATTTTACAATTACTTCATGGAGAAACCAGTTCTCGCCATCACATTCATTCAGTGGCCACTCTGGACCATTACACAACTTTCAACGCTTATCTCCCACATGCGCTCGTCTTCCTTCCGCAACATTTGCAAAAATAAGTACAGTCTAAGGTCTCAAATCCCATATACGTACATGTATTCTCAGAACTTATTGCACAACATTACGAGAACTTTCTATAATTAACAATTAAACATACCAAATCTTTCTCTACATATTTTCTAAAACATTCTACACTTATACACTCACATCTTCCTGTCAAGATTACTCCTTTATCCTCCAACATTTCATTCCTTACAGTAGCAAAACAGTAGCAAACATTATCGTCCGATCGACAAATTTCTTTTCACATTCACATTCATCAGAATCTATTTATTCCAACACCAATGTCTCTATAATATTCAAATACACGTATCTACATACTGAATGATATTTCTCCAAAATTTCCAGTGGCGTATCACCCACCCACATACATTATGCATTCACAAAAATTTTTTTTTTCTCGTTCAAACTCAATACATCCGTACTCAAAACACGTAATACACGTCATTATAACATCTCACATACAGGGTACGTCATCGCAACCTTACAAATCTATCAAATAATCTCTTGCACCATCGATAAACTGTATTTCTGATGGTATTTCGGTACGTCCTACACTTCTCTAAAATGAAAATTATAATTTAGAGGAGTGACAATATATTCTTACACGGTGTTTTGAAAATTTCTTTAAATAACATTATCAATAAAAGTTTACCTAAATTCACATTTAAAAACACCAAACAATTGAGGTGGATCTAGATTAATAGAACAAATGGGCTTGAGCATCTAATTAAGTGCTGTGACTACAACCAATATAGTGTATATGTGCTCTATAGTTCAAAACTACATTAAGAAGTGTATCCATTTTACAAAATGTTAATCATTACCATACAATTATATGTAATAAATTTTTGACATTAAAATTCATACCAAAACGATACATTGAGGTTAACATAATGAAAATAAACTACTTCAGGATTACCAAATTAATAATTCTTAACTTTCCTTTAACTATATATATATATATATATATATATATATATATATATATATATATATATATATATATATATGTCAAACGGTAAGTTTAGGTCACTGTATATACGCGTATATACAAGTTTATACGGTATATATTTGCAAAGAATTTATTAAAGACTGTGAAGTTTGGGGTCGTAAGTTTTATACTATTAGACGGTAAGTTTGAGGACAGTGCTATGTTGGACATAATTACTCCGTACATAAATTTGTATTCATACATAATCGTGTAAATTAATTGAGGTAATTCAGAAACTCTTACTTGTTTTTTATTTTGTTAAAAATAAAATGGTGTTATAGAAGTATTAAAAATTAGAAATAATTTTTCTCGACACAGATTACAAATATTTGTTTCTATTTAAAGAATTATAGAAAATGAATACCGATTTATGAAAATACTTACAGTTATCTTCGTCAGTAGCAGTATTATCTATTAAAATTGTTAAAGTTGTTGGAAACAATTTTTTTAAATTTAAAATATTCAATTCGTTAATATGGGTAGTGTATATTGTTTAAAATGGTGGGTGTAGAGATATTTTTTAAATAAAATTTAATTTTACATAACTTTTCTCTATAAAGTTTCTGAATATAACGGAAGTCTAAAAATTAATTAAATATGAACGAAAATGGTTGAACTGTATTATTGATGTTTTATAGAAGCGAGCGGCTTTGGAATTCTTTTTTTTTTGTTAACACGTTTTTATCTATTTCATATGAAGTTTCAAACGTCATTTTTTTTTTATTTTTACAATACTGCCTGTTTTCGTTATAAACGTATAAAATAGGTTACATAGTGTCTGTGTGTCTGTGCGTCTGTGCGTGTGTACGTATGGGTGTGTGTGTGCGCGTGTGTGTGTGTGTGTTTGTGTGTGTGTGTGTGTGTGTGTGTATGTGTGTGTGTGTGTGTTTAGTCCTTTTATGAAAATATTAAAACGTTAAAATGTAATATCTAGGGAATTTTGAGATAGTAAGTTTGTAACAGGGGAAAAGTTGGTAATACAATTATACAAAAAGTTCAATTTGAATGAAACTTAATTTACAGCGGATAACTGCGTATTCAATGCTAATATTTATAATAATTGTTCCATTCAGAAGTAATTTTTCATTTAGTATATATTTAGTATGTAAGTCTATAAAATTACATTTTGATGTACTTGTGTTGTATTTTGTATTTAAGAAAATCACATTTCACGTTTTTTATTACAACCTTAAAAGCGAAAGTTATGGGATGTCAGCTGTCACTAATATTTTGTTAGTGAATTTGCTTTTTCTAACCTTACTACCAACTTGAAAACAGTACGATAATAGGTCTCATTATCAAACCGAAAACAATTGAAAACAGTGCGGTAATGAGTTAGTTATCAACTCGAAATAGAAAAAAAGATTATTGCGGGTGTAACTTATAGTAAGCTAGAAAGGGACCCAATAAGCATTATATGAGTGAGACAGATATAATTTTACCGATGTTGCAAAAACACTGATTTTTAGTTTTCGTTGACAGTAGCAACTAAACGTGTCATTGATACTACTCAAAAGACGAATGTATGACATCAGGGCTTTTAGTTTGTTGTGTATTCCATCTCGCTTAGCACGTGAACTGATTGTGCTGTCTTTGTTTTACTTATAAGTCAGACCCGCGATAATATTTTTCCATGCCTCTATGATAACCAGTGGTGCACCGTTTTTAAGGTACAAAATTGTGCACTATTTAATTCGATGTTTTTTAAAGTCGGGTATTTAAGATCGCTAAGTACAAATCAATTGTCGAAATTAAAAAATATCAATATTGGCTGATCAGAATGGGAGATTATTGCGTTTAAAAATCGATATGACCGATATGATTACGGGCTTTGCAGTTATGTTTTTACACATATTTTTATATAATTTGAAAATATAAAAAGTATAACCAGTGGCGTGTGCGCATGTGCGCGTGTGTGTGTTAGTATCCACGACAACTCCAGAACGAAAATACTTACATACCTAAAATTGTGTATTTAAACTTGTTTTCATTTGGCTTAGAACTGACTAAATTTTGGAAGAAATCCAGGGGGAGGGGGGGTTATTAGAGACACTTTTTGGTTTTTATCAAATATTCCTAAAACAACTGATTATTTCGAAGATATAAAATTATCGATTAATTATGTTCTCTGCAATTTTTTGTTACGACACGAAAAAAATTCCTAAGGCATAATTTAAGTGTTAGTTCAAATTTTTTCAATATCTGAATAAGAATTCACTTTATAAGAAAGATTGCATGTCAGGCAGAGAACTTAAATACCGCTGCAAATTGTATCAATACTTCCACATCAAAAATTTAAATTATGGTGTCAAAATGACATTTACACATTTCTTCTTATATTATGTGATAACTAATGAAATTTTGAGAATTTTCTGTCCCTGTGTTTTTGTACAACAAATGCTATTCGAGATAGCAAAAAACCATAGATTTTAAAAATCGGTTTTTTGTAAATAACTCGAAAATGATTAACTTTACAAAAAAATTACAAGAATGCTTTTCGATCAGAAATTTTATTTTCTATGTAATACTAATCAGTCTCTTTGGGTTGTTGAGATCTATATGTATGCCAAATTTCAAGTTGATATGTTGTCCTTCAAAAGTTACGGAGTACGCACAGGGACAAAATTTTTTTTGCTCAAATTTTGTTTTTAGACATTTTCCAACATTTTAAAGCGATTGAACAAATAAAAATTTTTTTGCATTGGTGGTGATACAGTACTTCCCATCCATTGTATTTATAGAAAATGAAAATCGATTTATTCTCCATTAAAAAAGCAACCACTGCATAAAAATTTATGACAGTACACAAATTGTATGTTTTGTCATAGAATAAGCTGAAAATATTTCTCAAAATTCTAAAGAAATTAAAGATCTATCATATTTGAAGGTGTATTTAAAACTATATAATATAAGCTAACATTAAAAACTTAAAAAATATTCTAAGGTATATTTGTAACGATTATTGCCCAATTTTTCTGTTACTCATGTGTTTTCTTACGCTTGTTTCTATTATTTTCATTATTAACGTAGGCCTTTACGCACGTCGCCGACCTTTTACTTAATACATCATATTTTTCTAAAAGTTTTTCGCAATCCGTTACTGTGGGTAGCGTATATCGTTCAAAATGATGCATGAAATACGTGTGTATTACCTCTTTTTCAGCAGGTGTCCATCTCATTTTACCTAAAATCTGAAATATACTGATATGGGTACTGCAAAGACACATTTATACTCACAGTTGCTATTAGATTTGTTTTTTCTTCTTTTCAACTCGCAGTCTAACCAAGCTTTTACTTGGGCGCCAGATCTATTTTTTAATACGTCGTTAGTGTTCATTATGTCTTAGCACTGATGTAACGACGGTAATGTATTGGTTTCCAAATATTTAGAAAATGATTCTTTTACAAATTCTTTTTCTGGACTTAACCATGATCTTCGCTTAACGTATCCCATAGGCGACACTAAAACAGGTTTAAAAACTTGTAAGAATTGTTAATAATGGGAGTTAAATAATACGATACAAACAAATAATAAAAATAATTGAGACATTGCAAAAATGGATGCAAAAATTTTGTTACTGGAACAATTACGTTTGATAAAGTCGTGAATAGTATTCTTACCAGATCTTGTTCTCTTTTTTTGGTTATTTACCCCAATATCAGGTAGTTCGCTATTATTTTGTGCTAAAAAGAAATTGATACATTACAGTTGCTTTTGAATATTCTAAAATTGATGTTACATATTTGCATAAAATACATACATAATTGAGTTATATTGAGCTGGTTTTGATGACCCCGTATTTCTTCTTGAAAGGCATCTGGTTGTGTGTCTAAGTTTTCGGTGTGTGGCATTGAATTAGCACCATCTGCAAGTCTGCCTTGTGCAATAGCAAGTATCTTAGACATTCGTGTGATGTCTCTTGTAACTAACAGCATTCGGTATATTTCTATAATTAATATGGCAATATGCTGTAATGTTTCCTTATCTATTAAAATTGGAACACCTCTTGCTAATTTTCCTCTGATAACAATTCGTGCGTACTCTTCAGTTGCCTTTTTTTCGACTTCTGTCAAAAATTCATTTATATCAGAATTATGCGTTGAGCCGACCGTTTGCCTATTATTAAAATCTTCAATATGGATTCGCTCAATTTCTCCCGATCTCTTTCTGTTGAATACTTGTATAGATACCAGAGTGTACCCTGCCAAATCCTTCCATATTTGAAAATTAAATTTTTGTTCCAACATTTGGAAACAACGCCTTCTGTGTCTATGTAAAATTCATTTAAACGCATAATATCAGCGGTATTGGGAAGAATTTGTTTCTTTGATCTTTGCTGTTCTAATTGGTTCTCCAACACTGTTTTGTTGATAGTTGTGGCAAACTCTTCGTCGAGAACTTTTAAGAAATCTTCTGACTTGGATTTTTATTCTGTATTTTGTTCCTTAATGCACTGTGTAATAAGGATTCTTGTACACTTCTTTAAGAGGGTAATCAAAGCAAATGCCGTTGATGGCGCTTTATACTTACCACTGTCGGTTTGTAATACAGCAACTTTATTTACTGCTGCAACAACAACATCAAAATTAATAGGTGTAAGCAACGATGTTAAATCAGAAATGCTTTTGTTAATTTTTTTTGCACACATCAAAAGTCTTTCAATAAGACGCAGCCGGGAACGTATCATTGCATGATGGTGTTTTTGGCGGTATTTACACACATACAGAGAAAACAAATCAATTTCACTTACCTTCATCGCTTGCAACCTCTAGAAGTAGAAGTTCTTTTTCCAAAACCGCTCTGGATTGATTTCTTTTCAACACTTTCGCTTTATAATACTTTTTATTCTTGTATTTCACATCGGCAAACGCGCCTTTCTCATTTTTTAAATTATTATCGTCGCACACGTAATACACAGAATCGTCCACGTATTGTACAAGAACAAACATATTGATAATACTAAGACAAATAAAAATACAAAAAATATATAACTATATTAAACAGTTTACCAAAATTATCAACCGCTGGAAGCACCGATGGAGAATATACTAAAAACTAAAAATATAAGAGATCCTGTTTTATAAATACTTACAACGGAAATTAGACAATAGAACATAAATGTGCTCTAACGTAACCCATTGCATTATTATTTTAAGAAATTCAAGCAATAGGATTAATATTTTAGTATTCCCTTTCAATTTCAAATGAATAATCCCTTTTATTGTTTACAGTGATTGGATTCTCCGAAACAAACTTGCTTTTACTTTGACGGTAACCGCAGGAGAATTCAAAATATTATTGTGTCATAAATTAAGTAGGCTTAGATTTGTTTTAGATTTAAGTATTTCTCAAATTTATTTAGATGTGAATAGAAATTTGCAACCCCAAGGTAATCCTTCCGGTCATAAAAGTTGGGTTATAGAACTATTTAAATTACATTTGTACCATTGTGTACCGGTAGATACCTTTTGAAGTTTTATAACAATACCAAATATTCTAATGGTAGTTGCAGTAAAAGGGAATAATGAACCGTCCACCAATAAAATGTACAGATAACATCAATCAGGTAATATGTTATAGTAAATAATTTGTAGAATGAGGTAATTAAGATATATTTGAAACAAATGCAGTTGTTGACACAATGCATTTTACTTCACCCCAAATTCTAATCTCTTTACGCGTTGGGTAAATTGCGATTATTATTTCAAAGGCTTAATAGTAATGAATAAATCAAATTTAAAAAAGTTGAAGCTGCTCTGGAAGTATTGAGATCTGTAACGTCTGGTGAACTTTTACGTAAAGCAGAATGTTGCTTGGAACAACGAGCACATGCACATTTTGAACATTTACCTTAGAGTTTAAGAATTTAATATTTCGTTAGAACTGTTTCAGTATTATATAACATTGGTTTACAACTGGATTAAATAAAGTAATTTAATAATTTTTTTAATTTGATTTATTCAGTACCATTAAGTCGCAATATAAGGTATGATACACTGCTGAAAAGGAAATTTTGCGGAGAATTGAAATATCGAATTAAATATACAGGGTGTCATTTAAATTCCAAAGTTAGGTGTATTTCTGGTCAAACCGGAAGTGGCTGAATCTTGTTATTATGCTTATTTTTGAGGACATTAGGTGTATATAAAACTTAAAATATTGATTATTTAATTTTTCGGAACAACAGAGATATGACGTTGGAACCACACAACTGAGACACCTGGTATACCAGAATGTGGTTTCAGTATTGTTTGGTGGACGTTTTTCATACACATTTTTACATCAGTATCAAAACATTGGTTTGATGACTTTTTGAAAACATCAATTTAACGGTATGAGGTTACATTATACCGTTTATTTTCCATGTTAAATAGACGTAACTGTTAGGATGTTACAATGTAACGTTTGTGAAGGACATTAACAGTGGCTGCAACGTTTATAACATGTCCTTGGTAATTATCTGCTAACGTTACAAGTCATGTGGGAAGATACAAGCATTTGTTAATAAATAATGCCTGAGAAATATATGTAAGATATTCTGGCTTCGTATGATTCCTAATGAAAAATTATACAGAATTACACAAGAAGGAAAAGTGGAACTAATAATTATTTTGAGATTTTTGTTATTCTTTGCCAACAGGTACCTTAATTAACATACTATAATTTTAAGTCATAATAATAGTCATGCTAATAGTGACAATATTTATTAATTATGCTTTGATACACACTTAAAAAATGGCGCAAGGCCATGTAATTTGTACCTTAAAATATCAAAGGTACCGCCCTAGCTTCCCCTCTGTATAATTCGGTGCTCTTTGGTGTAGTGTCTTACTGCCAGGATCAAGTATGTCTGTTTTTATTTTAAATGCACATTTATTTACTATTTAATGCCACTTTCTTAATAGTTTTATAACAATTTTAATAAAATTGCTAATTAGTATAAACCAGTTTCCATGTGTTTTCCATAATTAGCTACATTATAGTATTACAACTGTTCACGCAGTGGTTAAATCAAACAGTTAGTTAAAATAAGAAAATTTACAGCCAAGGTGATACATCACAAAGATTAAAAAAAAGCCGAAAGCTGGAGGTATTTGTAGGAAACACGATTTCAGCAAATACTGACAGAATGCACATCTTAATCTTTACCCAGTGTATGCAATAAAATTTGTGGTAGTTTTAAATACTACCTGCTTTATTACAGTTCTGGGTAACTGATTTTTCAGACACAGGTTATTTTTACGTATTTTGGTAAGTTCTTTAATAGATACCGGCAAAGTTGTGTTAAAGGTAAAATAATAAATTAGCATTTACTCTATGAAATAATTCAATTTAAATAAAAATTGGAAATAGTTTCATATGATTTAGATTCAAGATCTTTGTTTAAAAATATCTAGATCCAGATATTAAATCCTAATTGATATCGTTCTTTGGTTGTATTTACCTTAATCATATATGAAATTCAGGCTTAAGTACAACAAAACATTCAATTCGTTCCAATATTCTGAGGTACATACGACTATAAATAATGTATATAATCACAACTTTAAGTACTATTAGAAAGAAATTTCAATTATATGCAAACTCCAAATAAATCAATTTAAGGCAATGCGGTTGGTTTATTTTTATAAAAAACAAACTTTCACAAAATAGAACTAGATCCAATTTTAACTACTAACAAAACAAATCTTAATTTTATACATTTGGTTGGAATAATAGTATTATATTATTATTTATTCTATTTGTATTCTATTTGTATGTTCAAAAAGTGAAAATACCGTTAGATAGGACATAAAATTTCTCACAAAAGGTGTTTGTACAATTTTTTAGAAAATTTTGCATTCTCGAAATATTTCCAAAAAACTCGATTTTGGAACCCGCCAACACCAATATTTTTAAATTTTAGTATTAGATAGGAAACAAAATTCCTGATCGAAAAGCATTTTTATAATTTTTTTGTAAAGTTAATAGTTTTCGAGTTATTTACAAAAAACCAATATTTAAAATTTATAACCGTTGGTTGTATAGGGTATGCCATTTTCGTATGTTTTACGGGGTATCTCGCTTATTTTTTAGGTTAGAACCTTGCGGTTTGCGAGACACCGTGCTACTTTTTAATTAATGCACTAATCCAATTTGCCATAGCCATCTTAGTTTTTGTGCTACAGGGTGATTTTGAAAAAATTGCATTTTCAATCATCTCCTGTAACTCTGTTATTGTCAGACATATTAAAAAATTAAAAACTGATATTTGTAGATTTTTTTGCGTAGAATCCAGTGGCGTACTCAGATTTTCTTTAGAGGTCACAGTTTTAGAGATATTGACATAACCTACTTTTTTTTTAATGGGACACACAATTAATTTTTTTTAAATCTTTTTCCCTTGCCAAGACCAAAATATAGCATAGTCTATATTATTTTTATAAATAACGTGACAAAATTATTTTTTTCTATAATTTAGATTCATAATACTGGATAGCTGTGAGTAACCATGGTAACGCAAAAAACAAAATAATTAATTAATTACAAATATTGTTCAAATTACAGACCATTATGTCTCCTACAAGTTTCACAAAGCTTATAAATTCTTTTAATAGTATTTTCCAAAATAAATGATTGTTTCCGTTGCAATCTTGAATTGCTGCATGTTGCTATATTGCCTTGAATAAATTTTATTCTCTAGATACCCCCACAAAAAAAATCCAAAACCGAGAGATCCGGTGATCGTGGTGGCCATTGAATAGGTTCATTTGTTCCAATCCATCTCACGGGAAAACGTTCATTTAGCCAGTTTTGTGTTATTCTAGCATTGTGGGCTGGAGCCCCATCCTGCTGGAAGAATATATCGTTCAGTAGAGCCAGTGGAATATCTTCTAAAATGTTCATAGTTTTTTCTTGTAGAATTTGGAAGTACCCATTAGAGTTTAGGTTTTCATCATAAATCTTGTAAACTATTTTTCGGTTAAAAATAAAGCAGGAGACATTAAATCCTAACCTGCCTTGACGCTCTCTAGGAAAAATCACGTGGGGACTTCAAGACGCGAGTTGTGTCTATTAAGAATTCCCGAACTTGTGAAATGTGCCTCGTCTGACCAAATTATTTTTTTTTCATATTTATAAACCAATTGCAGAACTCCAATTTACGTTCAGGGTGCAGATGATATACAATTTTATACTTGTAGGGTTTGAATTTATGTTTTTTTTAAAATCCTTTGCACTGTTGTTTTAGAGACACCGGTCTCTTCATCTATTTTCTTGCACGAGGTTTCAGATGTGGCTTGAACAACTGCTAAAACGTTGACCTCTGATTCCTCGTTCTCTTTGTTGTAAACTCAGGTCGAGGTTTGTCAAAACATCCATGTTGGTAAAGATTAAATTTTAATTTATGAAATATTCTTCTGTTGGGTTGTCTTCTTTCGGGATATCTATATGACAAAATAGGTATATAAAAAAATACAAATTCTAAGGTGAAGACTAACTAACCTGTTCAGATAGAGTTCTAAGACCTGGCCTGCGTTTTCAGTAGATAATACGAAGCAGGTATTCATATCATATTTCTCAAAGTTTTCAAATTTTTTATTTCGAGCCATATTAAAAAATAATTAAACAACAACAACAACAAGAACAAGAACGATAACAATAAACAAAAACAACGAATAACAATAAATATCAGCACTAAATTTGGGAAAGAAATAATTTGAGAGAAGCAGAAACTTCAAAAATCAAATACCTAAGTAATGGCAGAATGCTAATTATTTTGTTTTTTGCCTTGCCATGGTTACCCACGGCTATCCACTATTATCAAAAATGTAAATTATAGAAAAATCATTTTGTCACGTTATTTATAAAAATAAATATAGACTATACTATATTTTTGAAAAGCTCTTATAAGGGAAAAGATTTAAAATATATAGGTGTCCCATTAAAAAAAAATAGGTCAGTGTCAATCTCAAAAACTGTGACCTCTAAAGAAAATCTGAGTACGCCACTGGATTCTACGCAAATAATCTACAAACATCAGTTTTACTTTTTAATATGTCTAACAATAACAGAATTATAGGATGACAATGCAATTTTTCAAAATCACCCTGTAGCACACAAAACTAAGATGACTATGGCAAATTTGATTAGTGCATCTTTGGCTTTCTAATGCCGAAAATAGGTTGATGGAAGCCGCAAAGGATAACATTGGGAAAATCCACTCAGGTCGTAGGTTTCGAGTAAGTCACATGACCATTAGTCGAGAACTGAGCAGAAGGGACTTACGTATAAGGAAGAAATGTCCAAAATACACTGATGGACAGTTCTTTGAATCCCAATATGTTGCGTGCATTAACAAAACGCCACTTCACAGCTAACAAAGTTGTGATTATGGATGAAGGAAATACTTCACCTTATACAGCTGATGTACAGAATTGCCCAAATAACGTGAAACATAAATCAAAAACAAAATAGAGATACAGGGTGTTAGTCTGATGTACCATATCAGCTAGAGCAATTTCAAGACCTTACGTTGGTCGTGTTGAGGTTGATTTTATTAACACATCACCTTAACGATGATATTATATTCTGGCCCGATCTAGGATCTTATCACTATTCTAGAATTCTAGAACAAGGCGAAATTGGTTGACTCACAACATCCCATTTGTGCCCAAAATGACAATCTTAAAATGTACCTCAGGCTCGTCTGATTGAAGATTGTTCACAATATTAAGTAGAAAGGTTTACGATAATGGTTGAAGCCCAAAACGAATAACAGTTACGTCGTCAAATTTTACAAAAAATCCGAAGTAAACATCACCGTCCAGAACATGATGCGTCAGGTTAATCGAAAATTGTGTACCATTGAAGACCATGGACCTTTGAGTATCATTTAAGTGGTTTGTTGTTAAGCACCTATTAAGAAAAACGTTGTTAAAAGTATCATTTGAATGCATTTGACCATTTTCTTTAAATCCTTTAATTTTTTCCGAAAACTTTTGTTACATACGTCATTTCTAATTACTAAAAACATATTTTCTATTGGGTGATCCGGGATATAGTATTCTAAATCTTCAGTGAAAGTTGTGTATGTAAATGCGTTATAAATTGATAATGCATAATTGCACGGATAGCACCATTACCAACTCGACCATTTAAGCAACCAAAAGTATGAAATTAAATTAAAATTACATTAACTGTTGAATTACGTATTTCACACGCATTTTTTGATTTACGTGCATATCAGTCATTTTCAGTATCGCCTTTGTTTCTTTGTTGTTTTATCAACTATACACCTGTCCACAAAATCGTTCCATGATACTCATCGCCGTCGACAAATGTATTTCAATGTTATAGTGATAAATGTTACTCAAGCTTATAATCAGATAGCCTATCAAACATGTATATAACTTATTCCCCATTCCATTAAATAATATTTTAACATTATCAATTTTAGCACAGGAATTCCAGCGCTTTTCTGTGATTCTTTCTGAATAATTCTTGAAACTAATCCAATATCTTGTAACCTTTGTAAGATCTGCTTTAAAAGGAATTTATTACTTTCCTAATACTGCGCCATCCGATACATATGAAAAAGCCATTTTAGTTACAAAATAACAACCCATTTAATAACTTTATAGTTCAAAAATCTTGTAATACTTTAATCAGTGGTCAATGTGCTATGGTATTTGAACTAATAGTAGAAGAATTAAAATTTACAGATGTGGTACTATCATAGAAATCAACAAAAGTAAAAATGGGTTACTCAATTCACTATCTCCATTCACTCTCGATTATTGTGTCGGTTAAACAATTTAAGTGGTTATACAGGATCCGTCAGTGGAAGTGGGAAATTTTGAAGTATGCAATTTTTAAGAAAATATGTATTTTCAAAGCTGTTTTACAGGTTTTAGTAGAGAAAGTATGCCATTTTATGTTATAAATAATTCTGCTCAAATAGGAATCATGTTTTGTAAACACTCTTCTAACTTAGATTGAAAATTTTCGTTATTCGACGGAGCAGGGCAGGTTGAACTGATATTTAAACAGTAACATGGAAAGTGGTTGGCGTCCAGCGTGTTTCGTAATAATTGCAATGTTCCACGACATGGAAGTGTGCCGTCCGCTTATGCAATTATACAGTGGGTAAAGTTTGAAGAAACTGGATCCACATTAAACTTGAGGCTTAAAGTAATAAGGTAGGTGGAAAACATTGATATGCAGTGGCACTAAACATTGGGAACACATCGTTACTGTAAATTTTACATAAAGACTTATCTCCACCTTACAAAATTCAAGTCGTCCAAGAGTTGAAATGGTGATACGCTTGCTCGCAGGATTTTCAGCGAAGAAACATTGCGACGTGTATTGATGAAAACTTTATTCACCACATTTTATGTCAGATGACACATTTAATTAATACAAAATTAAGATAATTGAAACTTATATATGTAATTGTAATAACTAATATTACTAAAACTTTTCCCACGTTTATGAATATTCCACTACAAAGGTTAGAATGATATGAGACAAATGTTTTTAGTACCCAAAATATTACACTAGTATGCTGCTAAAACGTTGCATCAAATATTGCGACAAAAGAACAGGTTTCCTTTTATAAATGTCTACATTTCAAATATACTTAAAATGCTTCTAAAGTATGAGGTACCTCTGCAGAATATACAAACACATAAGCATCCTACGTCTACAGGTTGTGATGTGAAGAGTGTTAAGATGGAAAGCAAACAGCATTAAACAAACCCACTTTCTTCATTAATTTCGATGTGATGATAGTGTTTACCAAAATACCAGTAATAGAATGAACCGCTCAACAAAAGAAAAAATCACTTTATGAAGTCTAACTAAACTATAATACTATAATTTCCACACTTTTAAAGGGAAAATCCATCAATGTGAGTTTGTATAAAATGTCTATTGTTGGAAACTAAAACCCATTCTATCTCAAAATATGTACAAAATATTAAAATTAATATCACTTTCTATATGAACTACAATATTTATTTCTTTTTTAGATAAGTTATCGAGTTGATTAAAAAAAACTTTTGTACTAACCATTTAAAGGAAAATAATAGTATGTAATCTGTTTTTGATTTATTTTTTTTATTTCAAACATATTTTTATTAAAATACTTTTATTACAATATGGCTACCTTTTCTTTTGTATTTTTTTCATTTATTTTCCACCGTACTGCCTTAATGGTTTATTAAGAAAATTGATATCCAGATACAATGTTAATTTATATTGTGTCCCGAAACTTCCACAATGACCCCAATATTCACGTTTCGTATTAAAAAATGACCTCAAAGTTACCATATTATATATAGGCATTCTGCAATTTATGTACTAGTGGAACATTGGGGACACTCTTCTGTCACAAAGTGGGAAGTTTGAGTACTGGAAGTTTGAGCCCCGACCTCGAACTTCCACATTGTCTCCGAACTTCTCACTTTATAACAAAGTGTCCTCAAACTTACGTTTAAATATATATACATATATATATATATATATATATATATATATATATATATATATATATATATATATATATATATATATATATATATATATATATATATATATATTTGTTATTTAACAATATTGCAAAGGAGTGTGTACACTCTTTACATTTACTACCATACTGTTTACAATTGACTTTCTAATGTCTCTCTTTTCCTTACTCCTTACTCCACCTACACTGTCTTCCTCGCCCCTTAACTGTCTTCTCCATTTCCATATCTCTTCCTCCAATCCATCCCCTTCCCTTTTCCCCCAGTACCTCCTCTACCGTCCTCTCCTGTTCCTTTACCTCCCTGCATTCTTTCATCATATGGTTGATCATTTACATCCCCTCCCCGCATGGTCTACATACCCTGTCTGCGTCTCTCCTCCAATATTTGTTCCCTCTTCATTTCTACACCTAAATCTCACTATCATTTTCTTTCTTTCCTTCCTCCATTCTCCTTTCAAGTATTTCGGTATCCCTGCTCCCTTGATCTTCCTATAGTTTGTATTATATTTACCTTCCTTCACCTTTATTCATCTTTCCTGCCTTTGGATATCATTCCCCTTCTAATTATGTCCTCTATCACGATCACACCTTCCCTTCTTAATCTCTCAACTTCTTCTTTCGCATACCCATTTCCTTCATAATACTCTTTTCTGGTTTCTTGTCCATATTTTATTCTTCCTTCTATTTCCTTCCAGTATTCTTGTAATATCTTGCGCTCTGATCTTCTACTTATTTCCTCCTCGTACTTCATTGCTCTCATTCCCGCCTCCACCATTATTTTTTCTGCTTGCTGCTGATGATGTATCCCGGTGTTTCTCTTTCTACTCAAAGTATCCATTTCCAGTATTTTCCTTGCAGTCCATCTATCTCTTCATACTCCTTCCACCCCCAAACTTCCGTCCCGTACAACACCACACTTGTTAATAGTTTTTCAAGTAATTTCATTAAGTCCATTCCGAACAGTTCTCCTCCTACACTCCACACTTGCCCTATTAATTTATTCCCTTTTCTCACTCGCTTTTTTTATATGCTCTCCATCTTTATTTTCTTGTCTCATTGTGTATCCCAAGTAGGTGCATTACTTTACCTGCTGTATCTCGTCTTTCCTCCTGCACTCCTCCTTTTTCCTTTTTCGTCCCCCTTTTCTCAATACCATTACCTTTGTTTTATGCCCATTTACTTCCAAATCTTTTCCTTTTAAATATCTGTCCATAGTTTTCATTTCATTTCTTTTTCTTCCTTCGCTATTAACACTATGTCTTCTGCGTATGCCAGCGACCACACTTTCCTGTTCCTCACCACCACTCCTGATTTTTGTTGCTCCTTTAATGTCTCCTATAAATCTCCTATATATATCGCGAACAGGCTTGGGCTCAGTGGACGTACTTGTCTCAGTCTCTTCCTTGTTATAAATCCTTCACTTGATTGTCCATTCATATTTCTTCCATCCTTTCTATTAGTCTTTCGTTCATCTTCTTTTTCATCAAGTATTCCCAGTGCTTTTGCCTGTTCACCCTGTCAAATGCGACTATTAGGTCCACAAATACCCCTACCATTTTCCCCCATTTCTTTTCTAGTTCCTTATTTGCCATGTGTTTCAGAATGTATATGTTGTTTATCATACTTCTTCCTTTCCTAAATCCTGTCGCTCTGGTAGCAGTTCCTTTTTTTCTGCTTCCACCTTAAACCGATCTTCTAGTATCGTCGCGTATATTTTATATACCGTGTTTAGTAAAATGATTCCTCTGTAATTTGTCACTTGTTTTTTGCCCCCTTTTTTGTGCACTGGACATATGCGTCCATCTATCCACCTATTTGGGAATCGTTCCCCATATTTTATTTACTATTTCGGTCATCCTTTGTGCTTTTTTTTCCTCCATATGTCCACTCCTCACCTTGTATCCCGTCTTCTCCTGCCGCTTTACCTTTTTTTACCTTCTGTATTGCCTCTATTACCACCTCTTCTTTAATTCGACGTCCTGCTTCATGTGTTTCATATGTCTTCTTATCTTAAATAATTCAGTAAACAATATTTTAACAATTACTTTATATATCAGTTCTATCATTCGAATTGGTCAAAAAAACTAGGTACTTTAAAAAAATAACGCATAAAATTGATAAATTAGGTATTCCAGGAAAAGTTTAGAGACCTTAAATAAAAAAATATATAAACATGAAACAAAAAGAACTATTTTATCCTGTCTGATTGTAGATCTGTGTGTGAGTGTGCACGGTAACTTTTGAAAAATTAAAGGTATCGATAAAAAACAAGTTCTTAGAAAAACAAATTTCCTGTCTGTCTGTATGTTTGTGTGGGCGGGATATCTTTTGAACCATTAAAGCTGTCGATATGAAATTAGGTACAAAAATTCTTTGGCGTAAACTCTAGGTCAAGTTAGTTAATGAGAAAAATCCATCCAGTGGCGAGGCATTTTTAGGGAATTAGAAATACTAGAAAAATTCATTGCCTCAAATTTTAAAAAGTTACATAATTCAAAAAACAAACTAATACTTTTCTATATAATTTCCCAATAAAAAATATATAATAACCAGTGGCGCGCCGTTTTTAGGCTACAAAATTGTGCATTTTTTAATTTATCAACCCATTTTTTTGACGGTCGGGTATTGGGGGTTTTTAAAATCGCTAAGTATAAATCATTTGTGAAAACTAAAAATTCAAAATGGCGGATCAACAATAGGGGTTATCGTGTTTATTTAATTTTATCAACCGATATTTTTGAAAGTCTGGTATTGGGAGTTTTAAAGATCGCTAACTATAAATGATTTGTCAAAATTAAAAAATTCAAAATGGGGGATTATCGTATTTAAAATCCGATATGACTAAAGTATTGTGGGCTAATGGTAAATTTTGCAACTTTGTTAATTTGTAACACATTATCTAAATAAAAAAATTTTAAAAACTGCCAGTGGCGCACCGTTTTCAGGGTGAAAACTTTTTTTGAAAGTCGGGTATTGGGATTGTTTAAAATCGCTAAGGATTAATCATTTCTTAAAAATTCAAAATGGCCGATCAAAAATGGGGAATTATCGTGCTTAAAAACCGATATGACTCCAATTCAGGTATTGTGGGCTTTGAAGTTATTTATTTACATGAATGAGAAAGCATTATGGCAGATAATTTGGCAGCATTTTTTTTAAATATTATACATTAACTACATTCAAATCAAGTGAACAATGAAAATAAAAACGACAATCTATTCATTCAATAATATTTTATACATCTATATCCTTTTCACAAAATATACCTTATGAAACGTGTTGTGACTGTAGCATGTTTTTAAATGCGCAGTATCTACATGTCCACGGAACGAAAAATTATTCCTCTAACTACAAAAGGTATAATTTTACCATTTTTCACGACTGAAAAATTTTTAAGAAAAATTTTACCTTTAAATAAATATCAGGGTGCGTTTTGACCATATTGAGGTGCGAAGCTCCATCGCTTTATATCGATTTATACTGGAAAACGTTTAAATATATTTTAACGATAAAAATTGCAAACAGTATTTAAGAGAAAACAGAATTCATAAAGGACACACTAATTATTACGTTTGTTTTAATTTTAACATAGGAGTTAACCATTATCTAGTTAAAACTTAATATTGTTAATTATTATTTTTGAAAATTAAGTGACATTTACATATTTCAGAATTTTGGTGACAATTATAAATATTCGTTCATATATATCCGACGCAACGGTGAATTCGAAAGTGTCCAGACAACGTTTTACTACTTTGATTTTACGGGTATAAAGATTGTGATAAATAATTTTCTGGTAATGTACGAGTATATGATACAAAATTTCCTTCAGTTTTAGACGATTTTACTTTTAATTATATTTAAAGACTTTCAAAATTGGAGTAACGTGTTGTTTTCAATTAGGATAAATTTATTAAAATTATTGAGACCATGTAAAGAGCTAGCCGTCTTTACCAAATTTTCTCGTCATTAATTATTTGCTAATTATCCTATTTCAATCAAATTTAGCAGAAATCGTCCGCTCCGACGTTAATTTGAAAAATATCTAAAGTTTTCTACGTCAGAACCCCCCCCCCCCTTGTTCAACAACCAATGGTAGCCCGATCTCAACCACCAGAAGCCGTACCCGCCTGCCCCGGATCCGCAATAAACAACGCGACGCGCCACCGAAGAAAAGGAGTCCAGACGCGCTTAGTCGCGTTACTTTGTTCCGCCGACCTGTCAATCTTTGCGTTTGTCATAATATTCATCTGTTACCGTCGTACATAATTTGTCGAGATATCTCGACAACGCCACCTGATAACCATCTCCATATAACCGAGCTACTGGTCGTTGTAATCTGAGGTTAAAGGCACGTAAGTTTTTATTGCATAATATTACACAATACGAGATTGAATGATGTCACGCCGGGCTGAATGCCCGTAGTTATCTTTCATTTAATCTGTTGGAAAGAAATACTCTCCCCTTCATTCTACCAACCATTGGAAGTCTCATTTACACAGCACAACGGGTTAATCCCAGTTTCTTGTAAATGATCTTTCACCCAACATCTACTTCACTACCTAACACCAATACGCTACACACGAGGCAATAAAAGTAAAAACCAGAAGTGCCAGACTCCGCTTGTAGATCACATCGTGATCCCCCCAATTCTATGGAGGCGCTCCGCATTTACGTCCGGGAGTTTCATATTTAATCTCGCCCAACGTGAGTAACCGCTATAATACCCGATCGCAATTCGCGATCAATCCGTCTTGAAGGAGGAATTCTGCTTTAAGAAAACCGCATCCGTAATATATAAACTAAAATTAATAATAATTTCTATCTATCACGTTTCCTGAAGTTTTCAAGACCTTAAGTAAAGATATTATCATTGTGATGACAACTCCTCCGTAACGTGTTTTTGATATAAATCAGTTAGGACAGAATAAGCAGACAATCCATTCGTCGAATTAATTCATCTAAACCAGTCATATAATCTATTTCATACGAGCGTAAAAATCGTATACGCATAAATTATACTTTAAAGTCATGGTTCTTCTGGTCGACCTTCTAGCGAGCAAGCGTGAGTATTACCCCATTGTCGCTCTAAGCAACATTGCGATACCGTTAGAATAACTGTGCGTAGGCACCCGTGCAGCTTCTCTTTACAGGGACGGCCTTAAAACTTTTAAATAATTTTAAAGAAGTTAGGATTTTTGTTGTATATACAAAAATAAGAGTCCCAAATAGGTTAATTGAAGATAGTATTATTTCTATTTTCACAGAAACGTCCCAGAATTGAGTAGCAGGAGGACTGGAGCACAGAACAAACCCAGACAAGGCGTCAATCTGAAGATTTATTTTATTTATTAGTGTACATAGTTACTCTGAGGCAAATTAAAGTAACATAAAGTAAAGTTCCGTTCTTCTGAAGAAGGGGCGTTATAACCAAATTTAACGTATCCTTTAAAAGTGAAATAGGGTTGTACGTGTTATATGCTTGAGACTGTGAATTGTGCATATTACCAACTAGACCACAACTCTATCATCAACAGTTAGGAAAAATTAACTTAAGAATTTGCCTAGGACTATTTATTTCAAAGAAATTTTAGATTGTGGTGGCGCTTAATCTTCTTGGATGGAATGTTGTTATTTCCTGTTTTATGGTAAGGGTAAAGTGTTTTAACTTAAAATTCAGCCATTTTACATCTTATATCAAACTCGCGCACCTCCATTGTGGTTAGCTTGTCAACCTTCTTTCCTTTATAAGAACATTTGTGTTTTGTAACTTGAATTAATTGTTCAGCATTTTGAGGTATATTTCATTAATTATGTGGTAGTCTACTCTAGTAAGCTGTGTTTAGCTAATCAAAAATCACCTGCCCGGTTAGATTTTCGAACCCGTGCAAAAACTCTTTCGGATTGTAGTGAAAACGTGCCAAAGGGACTCAAGAAACACTCAAATGATTCTGTTTTTGCACCGGTATGAGAAATCGCGGTACCCCATGCGCCAAGTTTTTTTCATTTCCAATTCTTCTGATAAATTCTGTTTACACTGTCATTTGGATACCTACTATGTCTGCAATCTCGATGGTCATCCAAAACGATAGGAATTGTGTCCGGGCAATGTCTAAAAGTGCTGTTGATGAACAGTGCAATTCCTTGAAAACACATTGATTGATTAATTGGTCTTGAGTGCGATAAGTGTATGGTTACTGATCATCGGCAACGGTTTCATATTGTCAAGCTTCCATGTCTAAGGAAACGTATGAGTTCCGATAACTGTGTTCATTATGAAGGTGACATGTTAAATCAAACAAAAGTCAGCACATTGAATCATTATAGCTGAAACAGTGCCCTTCCATACGGTAGTTATGTTTATGCGTTTCATGGCAGCACTGAAACCGCGTGCATCTGCTGTATTAAATTGAAAATTTCGCTGTAGTAGACTAGCATTGTTGTAAAGGTTTAGTAATTGTACATGATGTGAAGATTTCTTGGTATTAGGAATTGAAGCAATTTCTCCGCAATTGCGTGTTAATACCAGTTTCGGGCTTAGAATTGATAACACATTTAATAATTTTTGCCCGTTATGAGATGAAAGTAAGCTTGTTTATCTTTCCTGGGAGTTCATGTGACGTTATTTCTAATATCTTTATATGCACCCGTATCAAATAAAGGCTTACATTGGTTAAATTTCTTCCAAGAATTGTCTCTGACATTAATCATCTGCTTTACAGCATAAGCTAACTATGGTGCATACGGTTTTCTTACACGAACATTGCGTAGAGGGACATGCTTATTAAATACCCAGACCAACATATCATTAAGTAGTTCACTTGTTCATTTTCACAGTTTGCCAGTTCCAACAAATAGTACTAGAGTCTTTGTCAAACAAAATACGTTAAATTGTACAATCTAAACGTTTCGATAACACTTACAGTTATCTTCGTCAGTAGTAATGTTTCTTAAAAATTGCTGAAGAATTTTGTTTTAGTTTTTCAACTTTGACAAAATTATTTACAACATCTTTAACAATTTTTAACAAACATTATTACTGACGAAGATAACTGTAAGTGTTATAATTTAAAGTACACAATTAAAAAACCCAAAAAAGATAAGTATTTTATTACGAGTGTTAATGTTGAAAGTTTACATTTTCATATCTTTCTCAAATGTTTAAAATTACGATAGGTAATAAGATAATAGGTATAGCTTTGTTTTTCTTGTTGAGTGTAACACTTGCAAACCCAAAAAGGTCCGAAAATTTGTTTTCATCTAGATCCAACATGTGTCCTGATTAGTGACAATGCGACAGATAGGGTTTCAGTTGTGAATGTTTTCCTTGCAGGCTCCTTCAATATTTGTAATAAGTTGTAACTGTCAAAAAATGAGTGGAATAGTAGAATTGATCTAGTTGGTCGTACGTCGAAATTAGTGGAGATAAATTGTTTTCCAGTTCATCGAATGAACCCATTAAGTGGGTTTTAGGTTGTTTGAACAAAACTCTTATGCAGTCTTCAAAACCAATTATGCTAATGTATATTTATAGCTGTTCTCAAAACTCCGAGGTATTTTTGGCCATAATTAGATATCTGTCTTCATTAATATAAGCCTTAATACCTCCATGTAGTCTATTTACATATTTACTCTGGCAAGTTTTTGTAAAAGACTTTATTAACTGTGGTAGTTAATAAAGTTTGTTTGGAGCGAACACAAAGGGGCCTATGTTCAAATTAGGAGGTACGACAGACCCCTTTTTAAGATAGCTCAGCCTCCTTTGAAAAGCGCTTGGATGCATGGGCGTGCAGCTGACTTAGAGTTCTTTCCCTCATCCCGCAACCCCTCCCGAAGTACTACTCCACCTGCACGCAGGTGGGACATACTTCTGAGGAGTGTCCTTCCCGTACCATCCGCTGTCCTAACTGTGGCGAAAGTGATAGATCCTCGTCATGCAAATCCGCCGCCAACCCAAAGTGTAACAATTGCGGGAAGCGCATCCCACCTATTCCTTCCATTGGCGGAAGCGACGGGAACCTCCAAGTTCCCCGTTGATGATGGCATCCCTCGATCTTATCCTGTCTTTCGAAGAGTCCGACTCGGAAGACCACTTCAAACCTTCTCCCGATACCCAATCCTTATCCATTAAGGACTTCTTGCAAGTCCTTACCCACGCCCTTACCAGTATTGTTCGAACCGTAGACTCGCTATCCCAAACCTTCTTCCAACGGAGGATCAACATCTGTGTATCGGGTACGCGGATGAACGTCGCCGTAATCCGCCAACCCACTCCTTAACTCCATTTCAATGGCTATCATAGCAGGGATCATTAATATCAGGGACGTTCGTCGGAAACGCCCCTTACTTAAACACGTTCTACACACACAATATACACATCCTTTCCATCACGGAAACAAAGCTCACACCCCGATGTTCACTCAATTTCAACACGTATCACTCATTCCTAAACAATAGCCACCACGGAACCGCCCTCTTAATTAAAAACTGCTTCCCATCCACTCGTTTTCAACTTCCTGCGCACCTACAGCATCTCGAATGCGTTGCTGTGACGGTGCACGTTCCCACTCCTATAATATTTATATCATATTATAACCCGCCAGGCCACAATTTCCTATCCGATGCCCTTCTAAACTATGCCTCTAGCCTTCCCAACGCAGTAATCCTAGGTGATTCCAATGCTCGCCACACCCAATTTGGCGACACCGCAACGAATAGTAACGGTAACAGATTATTATCTGCTCTCTTGCAGTTGCCGCTCCTGCGAATCGCCAACACACAGCCAACCTACTTCGAGCACTTAGGTGCCTCAATAATAGACCACGTCATAGACTCCAAACCCATAGCTCACTATTTCATCGTGAGTGCTTTTAGCACCACGATCACATCAGATCACATTCCCTACTGGTTTAAACTTCATTTTGTCCAGTCCCCCTTCACCCCCTCAATACACAGTCATTAAAGATTTTTCAAAAGCAGACTGGAATGTGTTCTCCGAACACATCTCCAACAACCACCCCACAACCAATCTTCAAACGACCCAAGATCTCGAGAGAGCCATTAGAAAACTAACTTCCTTTATTGCGGAAGCGGTCGATAACTCTGTCCCATTAAAAAGCATCGACATTTCTCGAAAACCGCTCCCACAGCACATTGTGAACTGGATCAAAGAGAAAAGACGAATCTATCGTCAATTCTTGCGATCCAGGGACCCGGCTCTCAAGACCGAATACAATCGCCTTAACGCCTTAATCAGGCGAGAAACCAATAAACACTCTGAAGACTAAGGAAAGGCCGATTTCTTTGGTCGACACCTCCAATCCATTTTCCGATCCCCGGATGATCCCCAATTTGATAACCAATTCAAGGCACTCCTTGAGAGCCGACTTGAAGATTTCCGTACCCTTAACCTTCCCGAAACCCTACTCGATAACGAGAGTCCTTTTTACGCCCCTATCACGCCCGACCAGGTCAGCTCATATTTCAAAAAAGGTAAAAATTCTGCCCCAGGTCATGACGGCCTAAACCGTAAAATTCTATTCCACCTACCCGACCCAGCCCTCCGTTTACTTTCCACTATTTACAATAAATGCCTTACCCTATTGTACTTCCCGACGGATTGGAAATCGACCTCCACCGTCATGATACCTAAACCCCACGCTGATCTTACCTCGCCCTCCTCCTACAGACCAATCTCACTCCTGAGCTGCCTCGGAAAATACTTTGAGCAGATTCCAGCCAGGCGACTCAGGAACCACCTAGAATACAACGACCTCCTTCCCAATAGCCAATTCGGCTTCCGTCCTAACAGAACGTATCACGATCCCTTGGTGAACCTGCTTACAGAGACCACCAGAGCATTCAATCACAAGCAATGCAATCTGGCTGTGTTTCTGGACATTAGGCAAGCATTTGACAGGATCTCGCACGCCGGTCTCCTGCAAAAGACCCGAAACCTTAACATACCCAACCCCTTCGCCAAACTCCTACTCTCGTACCTGACCAATCGGTCAGTTCGGGTCAAAGTAGAAAACCTCCGATCCTTTTCAACCTACAGCAGGCGTTCCGCAAGGTTCTGCCTTAGCCCCCATCCTTTACACCATCTTTGCATCCGATATTCCCAAAGTTTCCCAACCCGGAGTAGTCGTTGCGCAGTTCGCGCATGACACCGCCTTCTGGGCGGTTAATCGGAACAGCAAAACGGCCTCCCGCCTCATATCCAAAACCCTACGGAACTTCCCCAACTGGGCGAACCAGTGGAGTGACTCCTTCAGTCACACCAAAACCTAAACAATCCTTTGTCGACATCCTCATTACGCAGAGGATAAGTTCCCCAATCTCGCCTCCAGAAACGTCTCCCTCACCCTTAACCAAGAAAGGCTCACACTCCAAGATGAAATCACCTACCTAGGAATCCTCTTCACTAAAACCCTCAATTGGATCCCCGACGTAAAAAGAACACTGAACAGGATTAAATATCGCGCAAACCTACTGGGTGCCCTTCGGGGTAGAATCAGAGATTGTCACCCCAAAACACTTCGACACACATATAAAACATACATCCGCCCTGTAATGGATTTCCGAGCTCCTATATATACAGACATTAACCCCAATCACCTTCCCTCAATCGCCTCCTGTGAACGCCGAATTTTTAGACGGATACACAGGTTACCCTTCAGGCACCCTAATGACCTCACCCTACACCACGACAATATACCCCCAATCACAAACCGTATCCAAAAAATCCAGGAAAACTTCGCCTATAAAAGAATGTTCGGCAACACTATCCCAACCAAAGAAATCCTTACCACTCCCACTACCGCTTTCCCAAATTCCCCAAAAAAAACCCAAATTAAAATTCAAACATCCTCCCGCAATCCTTACACAACTCCTCGACGACCTCCCCGAGGAGGTAGAAGAATCCCTCGATAATACCCCATATGCCCTCCGCATCCCCTCGTCTATTCGATGACGACCCAGCATGACACCGGCCAACGATTACTCACACTGCACACCATACCACACTTCCCCACACGCGTACTTAAACCCAACCACACACTATTCAAAATTCAAATTCAAATAAATTTAAACACTTCTTTTTTTCTTTTTTATTACAAAAAATTACCACACCTCATGATTGTACACAATACAATAACACAAAACAGCGCAATACCAACAAGGGAATTACCAGGGCTGAAGAGGAGAAGGACTCCTGAACAGTCTACAATAAGATATATATATATATATATATATATATATATATATATATATATATATATATATATATATATATAAAAGTGGTTTTCAACACAATTTCTTTTTCTGAAGACATTAGAGGAAACGAGTACGTCGGACTGTGGCAAAAACGTCCCAAACGACACAAGATATACTCAAACGATTGTGTTGCACCGGTGTGAAAAAAGGCTGTACCCTATACGCCGAGTTTCCATATCCAATTCGTCTGTTAAAATTATGTTTACACTGTCATTTGAGATACCCTATCTTAACGGTCATACAATTTTTTTTTCCATTGATACCGAAGGAACGGATTCCAATAGTGCAGAATCTAGCTCTGCTCGAATTTCAGTTAGTGCTAAGCATTATGAATAAAAATACTTTGTCCCTGCCTTCAACTCAATTTTTTCTATTGTTTAAAAGATCACACGAAACGTTTACTGTGGCATAATGTTAAAAACAGACTAATTGACAGATTGCTTTGTACTGTCGTGATTAACCTATTAAGAAATGATGGTAAATGTTAATGTTCGTAAATCAATTCATCTAATTTGTCCGTTTAATAAAAACGTAATTTGTACTAAAAGGATACGTACTTACTTATTGTAGTACACTCAAAATAAAATTAATGCATTATATCGAAATGAATTGCGGTCGAGAACTTCATTTCTTGACGATACGACAAGGCAAAATAGCAGGTAACGTAAGGTAATTTGCAGCTGTGTGCAATAATGTAAAGGTAAACGTAACGTATGCTCGAACCAGGCCAACCAGCACAGATGTTGTGGTTACTAAAGCGGGCGTAACTAAAACCATATGTAACTAAAAGCAGGTGTAACATTGCCTCTTTCTGTATTTAATGACATAAAAACAAAAGGTAACGAAATTCCATCATCGTGTACGCTATTTTGACCTCATGGAGTCAACCACTACGCGTTCTTCAATATGAAATAAAACCATATATTTTCAATCACAAACGATACGAAATTTTCTTAATGCAAGGGGGGGGGGAGTTTATTAACATAAGGGTGGGTTTCCCTATTAGATATGTACGTTGTAAGGTAGGCGAAATAGAAATGAACTCGTACCCTGCTCATAAAACAAACTTGATGTGGGTAAATACCCATCACTGACGATAATACATACACGGAATTTCGTAATTATCTGCACTAAGGGGAAAATATCGACATATCCATCAAAATTTAATTGTTGAAAGAACAAACGATACCTTAATATATCCAGGTAATGTAAATATATTTAGAAATAATAGTACAAATTCAAAACCTATATTGAGGTAACGATAACCAAAAATTGGCACGTTACATGTGAAGAAATGTTAGCGATTGATTATTTTTGTTCATTATTGTCAATTATTTTAAGCTGTTTTAAACGCTGCCATCTACTTACCTGGTAGAAAATTTGCTGCAATAACTTTTTCAACGTCGGAAGGGAGAAAGTCTTCAGATACGCTGATTTTTGGACAAGAACCATCTACTCGTAATATTTTGGGAAATATTGATTTAAATTGCCTCTACAGTAACAAATTAATGTCAGTGACTATTCCCTTATATCAAACTTTCTATAGCAACAATAAAACTTTAATATCTTGTTTTAGTCGAACTGAATATAAAACGCATCGAAGGTGATAGTTTTCCACAATGACTAAATTACAAACACTCTTGTCTAAAACACACTGCAAAATTGTTTGCTTTTCCTCACAATCTGTTTGACCTCACATCTAGTGCAAGACATGCTTATATTGCAACTTGTTATATAAATAACTATTGTATAATTATTACTACTAGTCTTGGATCAACGTTTAAATAACATGTGCCATATGTATAATGAGTTTATAATAATCAAGGTTAAAAAAATTTATGAAACTATGAAAAAACTGTAAACGAGCTATTGTTTAAACCATATTATATTAAGATGACCATTAAATTTAATTATATTGTAGTTCTAGCGAAATTTAGAGGTTTAACTGTTTTTATAGCGTTAAGCAGAAAGTGTATAGCCAAAAAATCGTAAAAATTACCCTCGTACATCCTTCTAATAAACTTTATATTGCATCAAAAGCATGTATACGTTTGATATTAAACTAAACCAAAAGCTTACTGGGATTTAACAAAAAAAAACGTGATTCAAGTGATATATGACCACACTGTGTGAAAATTGATGTAAAAATCAAATTGTTAAGAAACTAGAAGTATCACAATAAGCAAAGATTTTAGTCATTGACTAGATGTAAATGGCAGAGTTACATGCATGGGAATAGTTTGTTATTGGATAGTACCTAGAAGAAAATGTACATTCTCCACATGAGAGTAACATGAAAGGATGAACAAGACTCATAACAAAAGCTATTTGCCCCATTTATGCTATTTATAGAGCTATTTTTCGTGTAATAACTTTTTTTATTAATAGTGTTTCAGATTTATTGAACAAATGCTTTCTCTTTAAATCTTATATCTATTAAAATCTCAATCTCAATTAACAGATTAAAAGCAAGGTCGACGTTTCTTGGTTAGGTGCAATTATGGACCATTAAGATATCGATAAAAATGATAATTATAATAATAATAATAATAATAATAATAGTAATAATAATAATAATAATATTAATAATAATAATAATATTAATAATAATAATATTAATAATAATAATAATAATAATAATACCTAGCGATTGGACTACCTACTAGGCACGTCCCCAGTTGGCGGATCGGGGAATGACCTTGCAAATGATCGCAAGTGATGCAAGGCCAGCACCGAAATATGAGATCGTGGCGGTTTTACCGCCACAGTTAGCTCTAGAGAATACGGTGTCGCAGACGGGTCCATGTGGGGCCCTGTATCTACGAGGTCTTGAGTGGCTTCCCTTACTTTAACTCTTTTCTGTCAGAGCACTCCCGCTCCAACTCTTGTTCTCTTCAGACTCCCGGCGAAATCTGAGAAACCACTTCCATTTCTCTACCCTTTCCAGGACATGCGCCGTCAAAAGCGTATACGGGTGTGGCTAGTCCTGGATGTCACAACCGCAAACTGTACTTCAGAGACTTTAGCACGGCGTGGCTAGGGAACGTCGTATAGCTAACGGTCGCTGGACTTGGATTTACCGCCCGGACTACGAGGAAGGTAAGCTCTATAAAAATCCCCTAACCCTAAGGTCGTTTGGCAGTTTTAAGTGCTGAAGGGATTGCGCCAGGGGAAATCTGAGCGTGGCCGGGGGGAAGCCTGGTCGTTAGCGTTGAGACGCTTGTGGGGAAACAGGGGTATTTTCACAGTATTAAGCCTCCCCCGTGGGTTAAGGGCCCACTGACTCACGGGATTTCTTTTGGTCCCTTCTGGGGGGTACCATGTGTCAAGCTAAAACTAAACACAACAGTGTCAGCTCTTTAAACATGGAGGTGCACGAAGGTCTACCTTTAAAACTAATCGAAAATAAGAGCCCGATGGCGGAGGTTTTGAAAAAGGATGGGCTTAACTTTGACAAAGTTAGCCCATTTTATATTCATAAAGCTTTGTACGGTTTATTAGGATCATTAAAAATGATAAAGAAAATTAGAGACGGTATATTAGTAGAAACTACCACAAATAAGTACGCTAGAAGGGTTTTGGATACACTAAGACTAGGCGACTTTGAAATTGAAGTTATTGCACATAAAACCATGAACATGTCTAGAGGTGTGATTTTCTGTCGTGATTTATTAAATTGTTCAGTCGAAGACATATGTCAGGAATTAAGCGAAAAACAAGCTATCGAAGTTAGGCGAATCAAGTCTAAGCGAAATGGGGAACTTGTGGATACTCCCCATCACATAATAACTTTTAACACACCAATACTACCAAGAACAATTAGGGTTGCCTTTTATACTCTGAATGTTCGTTTCTACGTACCAGCACCGATGAGATGTTTTCGGTGCAACAAGTTTGGACACACATCTTCGAGGTGTGCATCGGAAGAGGACTTATGCGTATGTGGCAAACTATTTCACATTGGTGTTCCATGCGAAGAACCTATCACATGTATTAACTGTGGGAGGGCTCACTCTGTTCGAGCCTCAAATTGTCCCGCAGGAATATGCCATCTAGGAAGCTCGGGTAAAAGAAACTATTAGTTACCTAGAAGCAAAAAGATAAATTGTATCACCAGTCCCTGCCACAGGAGATACTTACCAAGGCTGCAACGTCAAGTGCTGGCGTATCATCTAAGGTCGATGTATCAGCCTTAGCCAAAGAGCTTTTGCCTCTTTTAATTCAAGTCATCGCTCCCCTGATACAAAAAACGTCCGAGGAAAGTCAATCCATTTCATTTGTAGTGCCAACAACATCTTATTTAATTCGACCGGCTAGCCAAGATAAAGAAAAACGAAAACGTAATACTGAGAAGCAAGAATCTGTTTCTGAAGAAGACAATATGTCAACAGAATCAAATGCATCTCAGAAAAAAGGTAAACTCGGTTGGCCAAGAGGCAAACTGAGGAAGCCACCTTCAAATGCCCCAGGCGTAGAAAAGGACGAAGATTACTATTAAACAGACTGTGATAATATATATATATATATATATATATATATATATATATATATATATATATATATATATATTGTATTTATTATTTATATTCATCTGTTTGTTGTCCACAAATCTGTGATACCATATCTTATCTGTGATATTTTATTGTTAACCGCCTCTGTATTTGTGTTTATTTATTTATTCGTTAATTGATACCTTGGATTACTTATTACTTACTCTTCTATATCAATAATTATGGCTACAATGATCCAATGGGTTGTAACGGAATTATTCATCATTAATGCGAGATTAAGCTCATAATTAACGAATAAAACCCCTTATTTGTTTGCCTCCAAGAAACCTACTTATAACCAAACCAACCATACTCTTTTCGTAAGTATAAGCTCATTAGGAAAGATGTTCCTCCTAATATAACAGCTAAAGGCGGAATTGCAGTACATATTAGAGACGACGTTCAATTTAGTATGCATCTACAAGCTGTTGCAGTGCAGATTAGTGCACATATAAAACTAGTTATCTGTAACATATACCTACCAAATAAGGATTGGCAGCAAAACAATATCCTAAACGTTATGGCTCAGTTACCTGATCCATACATGCTGTTGAGTGACTTCAATGCTCACAGTCGATGCGGGCTGATCCCCGCCCGCACTGACAGCAATGGAGAAGCCATAGAAAATATAAAGGACGCAAAGAATTTGTTTTTATTAAGCGCTGGCGAGAATACTTACCTCTGTTCCAGATCTAGTGCCTTTTCGGCTATAGATATCACCATGGTATCAAAGTATCTCAGGATCATCACTATCGCGAACACTTTCCCATAATAATTGAACCCAAACAGCGCAGCATACCTATAGTAAGTTCAACTAGATGTGTCAGGGTATTTTGAACACCCTGTATACGTATTGAGTAATTTTTTTTAATTTTTGTTTATTTAGTTAGATTCCGAATCTTTTCTTTCAATTTTAGTTTAAGAGCTTACTGTAGATAATGAATGTTTTGCTTGAATGGGACACGCTGTGTGTAAGGGAATTTTAGGAATGTGCAAATGTGCACAATCTTTACTCATTGTAGATAGCAGTTACGTATTTTTTTGGGTGTAATTACGTGATATCATCAAGAAAAGGCAGTGTAGTTATTGGTATTTTGAGTACAATTTTCAGTTTATTGCCCGAATCATATGTGGAGTGTTATTCAGATAAATTCGTTTGATTTCTTTTAGTTTCATTACAAAGAACTGTTGTTATCGCGTTAGTGCCGTACTGTCGCATTCGTGTAGAGGAACAATTGGAGAGTCGGAATGTTGGTTTTCATCCATGTAGGTAATATGGGTGGGCGATTGGTTGTACCTTTGCAATAACATTTCTGTATCATGTCGAAGGAAAATGTAAACGTGGCAGTTTCTTCGCCTGCAGCCGAGATATCATCGTAAATTTAGGGGGTAGAAATTTTCAAATTAAAATGGTTGATTGGTTTGTTTGAATGAATTTGTATGGAGGGAACGTTTTTAACATGGCGAGAAAGTGATTTTGAAAGGAAAACACTCTGTCCTAAGCTTTTGACCCGTGAAGTTGTGTGTGTGGAAGTCGTTCGAATTAGCGGAAGTTGGGGATTCATCATTGTGCAAGCTCCTAGTGAAATTTAGTTTGTGAGTGAGTGAGTGAGTGAGTGCGAGTGAGTGCTGAGTGCAGTGAGTGTGAGGAGTGTGGGTGAGTGAGTGTGGGTGAGTGAGTGTGGGTGAGTGAGTGAGTGAGTGTGAGTGAGCGAGTGAGCGAGTGAGCAGTGAGCGAGTGAGCAGTGATCAGTGAGCGAGCGAGTGAGCAGTGAGCGAGTGAGCGAGTGAGCGAGTGAGCGAGTGAGCGAGTGAGCGAGTGAGCGAGTGAGCAGTGAGCAGTGAGGAGTATTGGTGGAGTGAGTGGTGAGTGAGTGAGTGAGTGAGTGAGTGAGTGTGTGTGTGTACGCGTGCGCGTGCGTGGCGTGCGTGCGGGTGTGTGTTGTGGCTGTGCGGGTGTGCGGTGTGCGGGTGTGCGGTGTGCGGGTGTGCGGGTGTGCGGTGTGCGGGTGTGCGGGTGTGCGGGTGTGGGTGTGCGGGTGTGCGGGTGTGCGGGGTGTGCAGGTGTGCGGAGTGCGTGTGCGGTGTGCGGTGTGCGGTGTGCTGTGTGTGCGGGTGTGCGGGTGTGCGGGTGTGCGGGTGCGTGTGCGTGCGTGGCGGTGCGGCGTGCGCGTGCGCGTGGGTGCGTGGGTGCGTGCGTGCGTGCGTGCGTGCGTGAGTGCGTGTGTGTGCGTTGAAGACTTGAAAGATTAGTCGATTATAACTAAGTTTGGGATATTTTTGTGAAGTACCATTTCAACCGGGCTCGCTCATTAATTTAGTTTATTGGAGAATAACGGCATCTTCGAGTGCGTTTATATAGAAATTTGGCTCGTGTTTTTTTGTAGTGCGAACCTGAGTACTATTGTATTTTCGTTAGTAACGAGATATAATTAGAGAACCCTTACCTAAGAATTAAGTGATCGTAGTGAACGAACATCCAATCACACGTACTGTTTAAGATTGTTCTGTTTGTAAATAAACTCACTATTTAAGCTGTGAAACGATTTTCTGAGTGTTTTTTGTTTGTTTGCCGAATCTTATCAACTTTGAGTTAAAAGAAATTATTAAAGTGATCTAAAATAGTTAATGCTGCTTCAATAAGTTACGAGACATTATTGTAAATTAATTGAAAATCAAGTTGAATACGCGGTAGCAACCTGAGGCGAGTGTTGATTGTCGTCAGTCATCACGGAGTAACATCGAAGACCGTGGTCCCCTCGAGCCGTAACCGACGCTATCGTAGAGCAAAGATCATCTCCTATTTGCCGTGTGGCCTAGGTAATACAATTTATATTCTGTTTGTTGGTCTTGCGACTTGTGAGAATAAAATTTGATTGTGTTTTATATGGAATATTTTATGTAATGTGTGTTAACGAATGAACTTGTTGGAAGTAATTATTTTTGAATTTAGTGTTTCATTTTGTTAACGTTCTCGGACAGTTTCCTTTGTCTATTTAGAAGCTATTTAAGGTGTTCTGATAGCATTAATATTTTATGCAGGGAGGTAAATAAAATCTTACCTTCATTATTCAGTTGTTTATATAAGATTTACGTACTGACGTAATTCAAGTTTATAGGATTTCTTTGAATACAATTTAGCTTAAGATAGTTTTGCTACTGGCCAGAATTAAATGAGGAAAAAGTTAAGAATAGACGATTACCATTTTATCCAAATTGACATGCTGTTTAAATATTTTTAATTGTTTTTATTTTGAGTTAATAGATGTTTATCTTAGTTACTATTTTGGAGTAATTATTTTAATATTAAGCCTTGATAAAGGGTGATGATATATTGCTCGAATAGAAAAGCGTCGCCGAGTTCTATTGAGAAGTTGGAGTTTTGGTTTCTTTTGTTTTTTGTTGCCAGATTAAGTTAACGTAACGTAATTTACAAGTTTAGAAAAGAGTTGTAACCGAATTGAAGTCAGTTGGTATGTGTTATTTGATTAGTTGAAGGAGATTAGTAATTTAACGTAAGGGTAACATTAGAGATTTGTATTGAATTTGAATATTGCTGCACGGTGTTAAGTTGATTAGATTAAGGTGCAGATTTTGAAGCCTTTTCAGGTGATGCAGTATAGCGGAACCTGGATCTACGAGCGTTACTACTTGGTAAGTGTGGTAGTTGGGTATTCGGACGACTACGTACCGTCGTTTACTTGTGTTTTAAAACACCCTGGTGTGTTCTTTGGAATATCCTGGCGCCTACCGGAACCTATTTTGACATTATCCCGATTTCGACTTTGGTAAAATAGCGTACCTACGAGACGAAACTGCTTTTTCCAATAGACCCTCACCCGCACGCCGAGCTAGCCGTGAAAAAAACCAGGTTTATCTGTCACCTTGTCCTAGTGAACATTTTTACCGTAACAGGTGGAAAGTATCCGCGGCTCGGTGGGATATCTTCCAAGAGCATCTCATTGCACCCGATGAGCAACACACTGCCTCGAGGAAGAAATGTAATGAATGGTATAATAAGCGCAGCCAACACTGCCATACCAAAATCTGGAGGAAAATATGTTAAACGTAGGGTACCATGGTGGAAAAGAAAATAAACGAAGCTATAGCAATTAAAAAACGAGCACTACATTTTTCACAAAAAAATTCTACGAATTAAAACATAATAACATTCAAAAAGGCGAGATTGTCTGCTCGATAAATAATTCTACAAAGCAAACGAAATTGTGGAACAATTTTGTATCCACTATAACGCGTGACACAAGCAACTCAATTGTGTGGAATGAAACAAAAGCGATATCGGGAAAACATACAAGCTCTATACAGTTACAAAATGGAAACTCCGTGACATACAACCCTGACGAAGTAGTTGAACTATTAGCGGATCAGTTTGAACGCACCAGTAGCTCTGCAAACTGCAGTCAATCCTTTCAAAGCATAAAAGCTGAAAGAGAATATAAATTAGATTTTAAAGGCTCAAACAGCGAGGAATATAACGTACGTTCACTATCGGTGAACTGGAAAACGCTATTAGGGAAACAAAGCTTTCTCCAGGTGGAGATCTGATAAGATGGAAATGCTGCGTAATCTTACCAATAAATATAAAATGCTTCTTCCGATGCCTTTAACACAACATGGACAGATGGCAAGTATCCCCGCTGGAAAGAAGCAATAATTCTCCCCATTCTAAAAAATGGTAAAATCCATACGTAGCTGCAAGCTATAGACCGATCAGTTTGACTTCTCGTATAACAAAGGTTCTAAAACCCATGGTTAGCACTAGACTAATGCGGATTTTAGAAAGACGAGGACTATTGTCAAATTTCCAAGCAGGTAGCGAAAATTGGGGCAACTGTACATCTACAGAATGTCGTTCTCGAAGCTATCCCACGCAGGCACCATGCGGTTTTCGTTGACGTTGAAAAAGCTTTTGACATGATTTGGAGTATGGAGTACTACAACATTATTCACATTATTAAACCTCTAATATCTTCCCTACCATATGATATACACATTTACCTGCACCTGCCATCGGAAATGTAATACAAAAATGCAGTAGGCTCTTGATGCTATATCAACCAATTCGAATAAATGGGATTTAATATGTCATCAGAGAAGACCTACTGCATACATTTTGTAAACTGAGAAAGCCACATTATGTTCCTCTTTTACATTGAATAATAGATACATTAAACGTAAGGATCACGGTATACCTCTGGGACTAAAGCTATTACCACTCTGACCTGGAAAAGCCACATTGGCGAATTGATTATTCGGTGTAAAGCTTCACTAAACATTATTAGGGTGTTATTCGGAAATCATTTTTGGAATTTATAAATCGCTTGTGCGGTCAAAATTGATTATGGATGTGAAGCGTACTGTCAGCATCAAAATCACCCTGGAGTCAAAACAAAATGTAGAATTAGGTATGCTCTGATGCATTCTACACGAGTTCTGCGGACAGATTATACGTGAATCTGGCATTACTCCATTAGATTTACATGATTTATACAGACTTCTAACATATGCCTGTAAAATAAATGCCCAACCGAACCACCCAAATTATAAGATCCTGTGTGAATATAATAACATGTACCAAACGGGCCAAAGATTACACAAACCACTGTGGTATAATGTAAGAGAAAGTTTGGAAAATATTCATAAAACACTTCCATACATGTTACCCTAGGACCACTGGAAATCCTGCCATGGCTTCTACCACAAATTAACTGCCACACAAGCTGTCAAAATATAAAAAGCAAATACCTCATTAACCTTCTCTTAAACAGAACTTAATGCATTGCGCCAATTTTAGTGATATTTATTTCATACACTGGCGGTTCAAAATATAATCAGGGGAATCTGCCTTCTCCGTGAACAACCAGAGTACAGCTGGCTATGCCTATGCCTATATATATTGTATATATATATATATATATATATATATATATATATATATATATATATATAAAACGGTATAATTTATAAATATAATCGAATCTTACAGTGCTCTTATGGGTCTTCAAAATGCATACAAAAAAACCATAATTCAGATGGTTTTATCTACATTCAGAATCTGGGACGAACAGTGGTATTTTTATGGGTGCCATATGGACATTAGGGGCAATGAAAGATCAGATATAGCTGCTCGTGGTGCAGCAGAAGCTGAAATTGAGATGCCAACAAAACTGAAATTGCGCTTAATACTATAGTTGTTAAATATATCAAACAGAAACTAAAAATAATATGGCAAGAGAACTGGACCAGATCTGTACGTCAACTACGAAACATAAAACCTTCAGTTGATAAATGGAAACTAAACCCAGGCTTTACTAGAAAGGAAAGTAGCATAATTCACCGAACCAAAATCGGACACACAAGCATAACACACAAACACACTTTATTGAATACACATCCACCAAGTTGTGAAAACTGCTCAACACCTCTAACCGTCGAACACATAATCTACTTATGTCCAATTTACGCTCTACAACGCAACCTGTACTTTATAACAAATACACTGGAAACAGTTTTCACAGACATGGAACGTACACAAAATGTACTACGATTTTTAAAATCGATTAACATCTACGACAAAATATAAAACACAACAGTATGAAAGACCGCAGCAGTCGACGGCAATACCAAATATCACGACAATATCAAAAAAAAAAAAAATAATAATATAGGAATAATCTGAAATTGTAGGACCAACAAGTAAAGATAATTTAAGTTGCGATAAAGGTTGACCTGTGATATTTAAAAATTATTCTAGCTGTGATATTTTAGTCTTATAACATACCTTTTGTGTAATATTTGTTTGTGATAAACACAAGTCTCGAGTCTTTATATTATTTGTTTTGTTAGGGTATACAAACTAGTAGATAATGGTGCGAGAACGAAATACGCAGATGCTGTGAGATGAATGTGAATGAAACAGTGTGGAACGAACAAATAAAAACACTGGCGTTGAAACCCCAAGGATAAGTTTGAAGAACTGTGCCGTGCGGATAAGTGGAAGAGCGAATGTAGGTAGACAGAAAAATGTGCTTGGTATAAAAAGGCAGTACGTAAGAAAAACGATGTGTACATGGCGATGATTGCTGCAAAAATTATATGAGGTGTACAGATTACGAAACAAAGAAGCAAAGGAAGCAGTGAGAATAAGTAAACAGGAAGCGATGGCTGTAGAAGGAGAGAAAATGCAGAATGATTTTGAGGGAAAGAAAACTCTTCTGAAATGGGCCAAAATAAGACTGAAGGGTTAAATAAGGAGAATGTAGAAGGAATGGTGAATGAAACTAACAAGGATATTGGGATAAATGAGATAGAGAAAACGGTAGGAAGGTTAAAAAACTGTAAAGGAGCAGGCGTAGATGAAATCACTTGCTAAAGTATGGAGGTGCAAAGCTTGTACGAAGATTGTGTGAATTACTCAATGTATGCCTTAAGTGTAGAAGAGTTCCAAGTGATTGAAAGAGCGCGATCATTGTACCATTGTATAAGGATAAGGGGAACAAGAGTGATTGCAAGAACTGCAGTGGAAGGAGTTTGGTCAGTGTACCTGGTAAAGTATTTCAAAAAATACTGATTGATGGAGTACGAGACACAAACTAAGATTTGGGATGTGCAGGGTGAATTCATGCCAGGGAGAGGATGGGTTGATCAAATGGTTGCTCTCCAGCAGGTGATCGAAAAGTGTAAGTTTAACAAGTTTAAAGGAAGCTGTACTGTGCGTTTGTAGATCTGGAGAAAGCACACGACAGAGTAAATAAAGAGAAGCTGTGGGAAATATTAAATGAATATGGCGTAAATGAAAGTCTAATAAAGGGAATAAGGGCAGTATACAACGGTAGTCGGGCATGCGTTAGGGTGAGGGGGGTGTGAGTGAATACTTTAATATTGAGCAAGGAGTGCGACATGGATAAATGTGTTAATAAAGCATTTACCGATACAAATGGTGTAATGGTTAGTGAGTTCTGGTGTATTCAGATGACATACTCTTATTAAGTGACAGTGCAGATGAGCTATAAACTGCTCTGGGGAAGTTTAATACAGTCTGTGAGAGCATGGACGTAAAGGTAAACGTGAAGAAAACTAAGATTGTGGTGTTCAATCGGGAGGGTGGAAAGGACAGTAGAGTATTTACTATGCAAGATGAAATTGTGGAACAAATGGACGAGTTGATATATCTGGGTAAAGTATTTACTGCAGGCGGTACAATAGAAGGCGATATTTAACAGAGGATCGATGCTAGACGGAACGTAATTGGACGTATGTGGACGATAATGAGAAACGAAACATGAGCCTAGCTGAGAAAAGGGCAATCTATAATGGCGTGTTTATCCCGTCAGTACTGTATGGAAGTGAGAAATGGGTATGTCAAAAAGCATAAAAGAAAAATAAATGGGTATGACATTCCTGAGAAGCCAATGTGGTAAAACGGGAAGGGATAAGGTAAAGAATGGGTCCAATGACGGAGTGTGGCGAGGAACCGACTATGATGGATAGATATAAAAGTGGCATATTACGTTGGTTTGGTCACATTGAGAGAATGAACAACGCAAGATTAACAAAGCACATATATGTGGGTGAGGTTAGAGGTAAGGCAGAGCCTGTCGTAGACTCTTGGGAGTCCTTCTCCTCTTCAGCCCTGGTCAATCCATTCTTGTTGGTGTTGCTATGTTTTGTGTTATTGTATAGTCTACAATCATGAGATGTGGTTATTATTGGTGTAAAAAAAAAGAAAAAGAAGATTTAAACTTATTTGAATATTTGTGATAATTGCGGGGGGATTTTTGGATTTTAGTTGGGGTTTTTTGCGTAGGAATTTACGAAAACGGTAGTTATAACTAGTGATAAGGATCTCGTGGGTTGTATTGTGTCGCCAAAGGTTCTTTTGGTGCAAAGTAGTTTCTGTAGTGCTTGTATTCTTGTGTATGGGTGGTGTGTTGGAGGTAACATGTGTATGCATCTGAGTATTCGGCGTTACAGGAACGATAAGAGAGGTGATTACGGTTTATGTTAATGTATATAGGTGCTTGGAAATCCATGCGATAAAAGAAAGAAAGTTTTAAAATAAAAGGACACGTCAGAGACAGTGTATGAATCTTGCGGAAGCTGGGGTATACAGAGATAGGAAAGCGTGAAGAAAGTTAGGAGTGAAAAATAAATAAGAGGCAGGGATCGTTTTGCTACCCTGCAAGGGAATGGTGAATTATGTTATGTTATTTTCCCATAATATTATGTACGCACCATTACATATGTGAATAAATATATAATAATAATAATAGACGCTTTTGTTCACAATACTAGTATTAATCTTACACTGTTAAAATATATTTATTTAAGATTTAAGTAGTATTGTATATGTAGCGTTAACTACGTCAGGGGCGTAACATGTGTTACGATTCATAAACTGCAGCTAAAAAAGTTTAACATTCTGAAGAAAGGTACATCTCACATGTGGAATAACTCCATAAGGCATGCGAAGATATTGGTTACGCCAATGTTCATGACGAGGCGCACTTGCCGATTCAGTACTCAACGATTTTAATTGCCCATGCATGTGGAATTTGATGAAATTGTAGACTAATAATGTGGTAAAAATGATGTATCTTCTCATTCGTCCTATAATAGGATTCTTCTATATATTTTCCAAGTTACTTACGTCTTCTATTTATTTCAACGGAACTGTATTGCCAGAATTTATACAAGTACAAATATATGTGCACTGTTAATCTTCCTCTTATATTATGAATTAAATGAAGCTGTCTGCAGTATAGCCGTTCTGATTAACTACTAATGCTCAATAATTGCGGTTCACCATTCGCCTAACCACATTATCTGCTTTTAGTTTAATTAAAACTTGTAGGTGCACTAAATAACTAAAAATCATCTGTCGTATTGGACTATTTTAATATCTATATAATAGCTTGTACTTGTAGATGCACCTTAATTAATGTTAAAATGTGACAAGTTGTGATAAATAGGTCAGACTTGGTAACATAAAATGTTTGCCTAAATATTGGGGTTGCTGTATCTTGCCTTTTTCAATTGCTGTCTCTTTAGATAACCTAGACTTTTTTGAGGCTTACTAGGTTGCACCAAGTGGTAATTTTATCATAACCTTCTTTGTCTTTTTGGTACAATACTAAGGTGAAGCTTTCGAAAACAAAGGATCTTATACCTACACCGGAAACACCAACCTTCGTTGTCCCGTTGAAGAAATGCCAGAATCCACAATTTGTTATACTCTGTCAGCAAGTAAACGTAGCAGAATGCGTTCTTTACATCCATATATCTATTGATATTCATTTTATGAATATTTATATTCATAGTCTGCAAAGAAAGTTAATTGTATGCAACTCGGTAACGTGTGTCATTAGCAAAGCTGTTAAATACTACCGTACTGAAAAGTAGTAGCAAGCGAAAGAGATGTTGATTCTGGATTGTTAGACGCTCAATCCGCACTCGGCGTCTCATACGCTTATAAAATCAGTGGGTTACCGGATAAACTCGCTCAAGATGGAGCTCCGAAGTAAGACGTATATTGGCTAAAATAGCACCTTAAAACCTTACACTTACCCTAAATAAAGCCCACAATTCGTTAATAAAGGTTACTAGTGCTACTGCGACCGAAATTTCTCGATAAGTGTCTGTGGTTACAAATCTTGGTTGATCGCAGAAACCAAGAACATCACCTACACGCTAAAATCTTAACTCAATTTCAAATTTACAACTCGAAAATAACTACCTTAAATCTCTCGAAGTACGTTAAAATTCGCTTAAATATACTCATAAAATTAAATGTAACGCCAAATACAAAATAATCGTCCAACAAATTTTGAAAACGCAAAAAGATTAACACTACCCATTGAATAATCAACCAAACTATTAGCTTTCGTATACCTTACATAATCTCTTAAAATCGCCAAATGTAAATAGTATAATATAATACTAAACCAATTTAGAAATGTACTAGGGTGCTAATAATAACGAAAATCTCTAAACTGTTCAATTAAATCTAAAATGTTCAAACAACAATAATAAAGATCCAAACATACGTTAGTTTTACTGTAATTGAAAGTGATCTTTGCATTCGTTTAACATAAACACAAACCTGAACCTAAAACATAACAGTGAAACCAATCCAATATATTATGGTAATCAAGTCACTATACTTGCTCTAACCAAGTAAGAAGGCAGCATAACTATTATACACTTACAAATTTGATGTGATTTAAATCAACTACCAAACTAATAAAACTGTAACGGTTATTTGCAACACCCTATATATCTAAATTTTGTTCATCATTAATTGTGCTAAAAAGCACAACGTTTATAAATAGCTTTTCAAATAATTACTTTATCGGGAAGATTACGTCAAATTATTACATAAAATTTATAAACAATTGGTTTTGTGACCTCAAACAAGTACCTTAATTGTTTTTCAAATAAATAAATTAGTGTTTGCATTAACACAAATTTAGTACACTAGAGCTTCAATTTTAAAGAAACATAATTAACATGAAAGGTCAGTGTTTTTCAATATTATTATTAAATTTAACAAAACATATTTAAAATAAACAAATTTAAATCTTACATTTTCACAAACAAAAATTTATTCTAACCTTGGTTATCTCAAAATTATCTTATTCTAGTCAAAAATAACTGAGTAAAGGAACATCGAATGTGTGCGTTATAAATCGCTAATTGATAGAAATCAACTAAAGAAAATTAAATCATTTCGATCTCCAAGAACAAATGTAAAAAATCATATTAATACATACAAAACTTAATACAAATTAAGTTAAATGACTATAAACACCACATTGAACAAGATTAGCTAAAACAAAAATTAACAAAAAATAAGACAATAGGACAATCATTTAAACACTTTTTAATCACTATTACTGTACTTAACGTAACAATCAATTAAGGTTGTCAATGAATAACAATATGTCAAATTAGAACACAACTCATTGTATAATTGAACATTTTAACTACTGGAGACTTTAAGAGTAAATTGGATTTAGCAAAAGGAACATGAAATGTACATTTTTGTCTACTTTCTAACCTAGGAATATGAAAGCAAATCTTTGCTAGAATAGAAGCACAATCAGTATCATCATGTATCATTTTGTATAAAAATGACAAAGTTATAATTTTCCTTCTACTCTTTAAAGACAGCATACAAAACGTGTTATGCAACGTTACATTTGAAAAACTTTGTTTAACATGATAAACATTATACATTCTCAAACACCAATACTTAAGGGATCTACGTTGAATATTTTTAATTAGAAGTTTGTAGCGACTGCAATGAGGTAACCACAATATTTTAGCCGAGGCCCCACAAAGGTATGAACAATATCTTAATCGTACCGACACTCACAAATTGCTTAGAATTTTTTTTTTTTATGATTGTGGACCTGAACAGGCTAAATAGGCCTATCGTGCTAAAGCACTCAGGAACACTTAGGAGGATAGAGAGAGGATAATGAATTGCCAATAGATGCCTTGAACAGCTACCTTAAATTTTCTCATATCATAAGTGAGAGGAAAACAGGAACTAGGGAGATCATTCCAGAGTTTAGAAGCCGTGTAGAAAAATGTGGATTGCGCCCGTTTGGTACGACAAGTGGAGATTTGTACTGCATACTGATGATGTGATTGAGCGAACCGAGTGTTTCTCGCAAAGATAGCCGGAGATGGTATCAAAGAATGTAATTCACCAGCACAATAGCCGTTGTAATAACGATAATACAAAGAAAGAACTGTAACCATCCTTCTATGCTCAAGGGACTGTATGTGAGAACTTAAAGACGGGTCATTAGAAGCCTAATCGCTCTCTTTTGAATACGATCAACGATATCGAGAGCGTATTGGGGAGCACTAACCCAAAGGTGAGAATTATATTCCAGATGAGGCCGAATTTGGGCCTTATACAGCAAAAGGAGTTGTCGAGAGGTAAAGTACTGCTTAGATCTGTACAAAAGCCTATTTTACGAGCAGCTGTTTTGGTAGCTGACAGAAGATGGTCAACCCATGAGAGATTTGAAGATACAGTCATACCCAACAGAGTAATAGAGTCTGAAAACTTAAGAACTGAGCCATTCATACTTACAACAGGAAATGATCGATCTTTTTGGCGGACATAAGGCAACACTGAGTTTTGTTAGCATTAAATTTAACTAGATTATTGCTTCCCATTCGAGAATACGTTGAATGTCTTTGTTGATTGAATTTGCCATTTCAGCTTTAATTTCTTGATTTGACATAGAAGGTGGATTATCACTATGAGTAGACTGAGATGAACTACAGTGAAGAGTGCTATCGTCAGCAAAGCAATGGATGGGGTTAGTTGTTGAAGAAATAAGGTCGTTTATGAACAGCAGAAAAGTGTAGGCGCTATAACGGATCCCTGTGGTACGCCCGCGTTAATGCTAACTTCTTTTGAAAAAGCCATCAACTACGACACGTATTCGTCTTTCATCAAGGAAACTAGAAACCCAGTTGATGAGCGCATCATTTAACCCAAACGAGGTGAGTTTGGCAAGTAAACACTTATGCCAAACTTGGTCAAATGCCTTTGAGATATCTAAAGCGACTACAACTGTTTCACCGGACTGCTCTACTGTATTGTTCCAAACTTGGGTCACATATGAAAGAAGATCGCCTGTTGAACGACTTTGCCTAAACCCATATTGATGGTCACTAAGGAGTTTGTTAGTTTCAAGAAACGTGAGCAGTTGCTGATTGATGGCTTTTTCCATGATTTTAGACAAAATGGAAGTGATGGCAATTGGTCTGTAATTTGAGGGATCGGTCTTATCACCTTTTTGGGAATAGGTTAAACATTTGCTAACTTCCATGATGAAGGGAATTCCCAGAAGATATAGAGATCGTATAGAGCTTAGATAGGACTGGTACTAGTTCGGGGAACATTTCTTTAAGACAATAGCTGGAATACCGTCTGGGCCAGTCGCCTTATTGAGATCAAGCCTACTGATGATCGATTCCAAGAGCTTGTACCGAAAATGAATTGGTTTCATAACGTATGAAGAAGAGTTGACTAGGGCACATCTTTTCCAGAATCATTGAGACACGAGTTTGATGCAAACAAATCCACAAAAACGTTGGCTTTGTTTACAGAATCAGCAACTACCTATCCGTCAATAGATGTCAGGGGAAATGAAGATGTTCGAAAGTTTTTACTAATGGCTTTGCTAAAGACCAAAATTTACGACTGCCTAAAGGAGATGTAGCTAGTTCATTGCATTTTCGTTGTTCGAACAACTTTTTAGTTTTAGTGATGACACTTTTGCAGATCCTAAGAATTTGTTGGCTGATGAAACGATTTCTAACATGCGCTGATTAAAAGATAATTCATAATTAAAATGAATACCCAGGTCTTTCATACCAGTAGATACATCTATTGCGATTGAATCAATTTCATACGAAATGTATTGGACTGCGCTTTCTAGTAAACGATAAAACTCTACATTTACTAATATTAAGTTTTAGCCTGTTATAACTGCACCAATTAAAAGAACTAAAAGATTGCGCTGCAAGGCAACGCAGTCGTTAATATTAATGACAGATGTAGAAATTTTGACGCCATCAGCAAACGTTAATGTTTTACAAAAACTTTTCAACAAGGTCATTTATAAATAATAAAAAATCAATGGACCTAATGTGAACATTTGTGTTTTGTAACTTGAATTAATTGTTCAGCATTTTGAGGTATATTTCATTAATTGTGGTAGTCTACTCTAGTAAGCTGTGTTAGCTAATCAAAAATCACCTGTCCGGTTAGATTTTCGAACCCGTGCAAAAACTCTTTTGGATTGTAGTGAAAACGTGCCAAAGGGACTCAAGAAACACTCAAATGATTCTGTTTTTGCACCGGTATGAGAAATCGCGGTACCCCATGCGCCAAGTTTTTTTCATTTCCAATTCTTCTGATAAATTCTGTTTACACTGTCATTTGGATACCTACTATGTCTGCAATCTCGATGGTCATCCAAAACGATAGGAATTGTGTCCGGGCAATGTCTAAAAGTGCTGTTGATGAACAGTGCAATTCCTTGAAAACACATTGATTGATTAATTGGTCTTGAGTGCGATAAGTGTATGGTTACTGATCATCGGCAACGGTTTCATATTGTCAAGCTTCCATGTCTAAGGAAACGTATGAGTTCCGATAACTGTTATGAAGGTGACATGTTAAATCAAACAAAGTCAGCACATTGAATCATTATAGCTGAAACAGTGACCTTCCATACGGTAGTTATGTTTATGCGTTTCATGGCAGCACTGAAACCGCGTGCATCTGCTGTATTAAATTGAAAATTTCGCTGTAGTAGACTAGCATTGTTGTAAAGGTTTGGTAATTGTACATGATGTGAAGATTTCTTGGTATTAGGAATTGAAGCAATTTCTCCGCAATTGCGTGTTAATACCAGTTTGGGCTTAGAATTGTTAACAAATTTAATAATTTTTTCCCGTTATGAGCTGAAAGTAAGTTGTTATCTTCCTGGGAGCTCATGTGACGTTATTTCTAATATCTTTGTATGCACCGTATCAAATAAAGGCTTATATTGGTTAAATTTCTTCCAAGAATCGTCTCTGGCATTAATCATCTGCTTTACAGCATAAGCTAACTATGGTGCATACGGTTTTCTTACACGAACATTGCATAGAGGTACATGCTTATTAAATACCCAGACTAACATATCATTAAGTAGTTCACTTGTTCATTTTCACAGTTTGCCAGTTCCAACAAATAGTCTTTGTCAAACAAAATACTTTAAATTGTACAATCTAAAGTTGATAACACAGTTATCTTCGTCAGTAGTAATGTTTGTTAAAAAGATGTAAACAATTTTGTTTTAATTTTTCAACTTTGACAAAATTGTTTACAACATCTTTAACAATTTTTAACAAACATTATTACTGACGAAGATAAGTTAATTTATAATTTAAAGTACACTATTAAAAAACCCAAAAAGATAAGTGTTACGAGTGTTAATGTTGAAAGTTTACATTTTCATATCTTTCTCAAATGTTTAAAATTACGATAGGTAATAAGATAATAGGTATAGCTTTGTTTTTCTTGTTGAGTGTAACACTTGCAAACCCAAAAAGGTCCGAAAATTTGTTTTCATCTAGATCCAACATGTGTCCTGATTAGTGACAATGCGACAGATAGGGTTTCAGTTGTGAATGTTTTCCTTGCAGGCTCCTTCAATATTTGTAATAAGTTGTAACTGTCAAAAAATGAGTGGAATAGTAGAATTGATCTAGTTGGTCGTACGTCGAAATTAGTGGAGATAAATTGTTTTCCAGTTCATCGAATGAACCCATTAAGTGGGTTTTAAGTTGTTTGAACAAAACTCTTATGCAGTCTTCAAAACCAATTATGCTAATGTATATTTATAGCTGTTCTCAAAACTGAGGTATTTTTGGCCATAATTAGATATCTGTCTTCTTTAATATGTCTTAATACCTCCATGTAGTATATTTACATATTTACTCTGGCAAGTTTTGTAAAAGACTTTATTAACTGTGGAGTTAATAAAGTTTGTTTGGACGAACACAAAGGGGCCTATGTTCAAATTAGAGGTACGACAGACCCCTTTTAAGATAGCTCAGCCTCCTTTGAAAAGCGCTTGGATGCATGGGCGTGCAGTTGACAGAGTTCCTTCCTCATCCCGCAACCCTCCCGAAGTACTACTCCACCTGCACGCAGGTGGGGCATACTGAGGAGTGTCCTTCCGTACCATCCGCTGTCCTAACTGTGGCGAAAGTCACAGATCCTCGTCATGCAAATCCGCCGCCAACCCAAAGTGTAACAATTGCGGAAGCGCATCCCACCTATTCCTTCCATTGGGAAGCGACGGAACCTCAAGTTCCCCGTCGATGATGGCATCCTCGATCTTATCCTGTCTTCCGAAGAGTCCGACGAAGACCACTTAAACCTTCTCCGATACCCAATCATTATCCATTAAGGACTTCTTGCAAGTCCTTACCCACGCCCTTACCAGTATTGTTCGGACCGTAGACTCGCTATCCCAAACCTTCTTCCAACGGAGGATCAACATTTGTGTATCGGGTACGCGGATGAAGGTCGCCGTAATCCGCCAACCCACTCCTTAACTCCATTCCAATGGCTATCTAGCAGGAACCATTAATCCAGGGATGTTCGTCGGAAACGACCCTTACTTAAACACGTTCTACACACACAATATACATCCTTTCCATCACGTAAATAAAGCTCACACCCATGTTCACTCAATTTCAACACGTATCACTCATTCCTAAACAATAGCCACCACGGAACCGCCCTGTTAATTAAAAACTGCTTCCCATCCACTCTTTTCAACTTCCTGCGCACCTACAGCATCTCGAATGCGTTGCTGTGACGGTGCACGTTCCCACTCCTATAACATTTATATCATATTAAAACCCGCCAGGCCACAATTTCCTATCCGATGCCCTTCTAAACTATGCCTCTAGCCTTCCCAACGCAGTAATCCTAGGTGATTTCAATGCTCGCCAAACCCAATTTGGTGACACCGCAACGAATAGCAACGGTAACAGATTATCATCTGCTCTGTTGCAGTGCTCCTGCGAATCGCCAACACACAGCCAACCTACTTGAGCACTTAGGTGCCTCAATAGACCACGTCATAGCTCCAAACCCATAGCTCACTATTTCGATCGTGAGTGCTTTTTAGACAACACGATCACATCAGATCACATTCCCCTACTGGTTTAAACTTCATTTTGTCCAGTCCCCCTTCACCCCTCAATACACAGTCATTAAAGATTTTTCAAAGCAGACTGGAATGTGTTCTCCGAACACATCTCCAACAACCTTCCCACAACCAATCTTCAAACGACCCAAGATCTCGAGAGAGCCATTAGAAAACTAACTTCCGTTATTGCGGAAGCGGTCGATAACTCTGTCCCATTAAAAACATCGACATTTCTCGAAAACCGCTCCCACGGCACATTGTGAACTGGATCAAGAGAAAAGACGAATCTATCGTCAATTCTTGCGATCCAGGGAACCGGCTCTCAAGACCGAATACAATCGCCTTAACGCCTTAATCAGGCGAGAAACCAATAAACACTCTGAAGACTAAGGAAAGGCCGATTTCTTTGGTCGCCACCTCCAATCCATTTTCCGATCCCCGGATGATCCCCAATTTGATAACCAATTCAAGGCACTCCTTGAGAGCCGACTTGAAGATTTCCGTACCCTTAACCTTCCCGAAACCCTACTCGATAACGAGAGTCCTTTTTACGCCACTACCACGCCCGACCAGGTCAGCTCATATTTCAAAAAGGTAAAAATTCTGCCCCAGGTCATGACGGCCTAAACCGTAAAATTCTATGCCACCTACCCGACCCAGCCCTCCGTTTACTTTCCACTATTTACAATAAATGCCTTACCCTATTGTACTTCCGACGGACTGGAAACGGCCTCCACCGTCATGATACCTAAACCCCACGCTGATCTTACCCGCCTCCTCCTATAGACCAATCTCCTCCTGAGCAGCCTCGGAAAATCTTTGAGCAGATTCTAGCCAGGCGACTCAGGGACCACCTAGAATACAACGACCTCCTTCCCAACAGCCAATTCGGCTTCCGTCCCAACCGAACGTTCACGATCCCTTGTTGAAGCTGCTTACAGAGACCACCAGAGCATTCAATCACAAGCAATGCAATCTGGCTGTGTTTCTGGACATTAAGCAAGCATTTGACAGGTCTGGCACGCCGGTCTCCTGCAAAAGATCCGAAACCTTAACATACGACCCTTCGCCAAACTCGTACTCTCGTACCTGACCAATCGGTCAGTTCAGGTCAAAGTAGAAAACCTCCGATCCTTTTCAACCTACAGCAGGCGTTCCGCAAGGTTCTGCCTTAGCCCCTATCCTTTACACCATCTTTGCATCCGATATTCCCGAAGTTACCCAACCCGGAGTAGTCGTTGCGCAGTTTGCGGATGACACCGCCTTCTGGGCGGTTAATCGGAACAGCAAAACGACCTCCCGCCTCATATCCAAAACCCTACGGAACTTCCCAACTGGCGAACCAGTGGAGGTCTCCTAATCCCACCAAAACCCAAACAATCCTTTTCGACATCCTCATTACGCAGAGGATAAGTTCCCAATCTGCCTCCAGATACGTCTCCTCACACTTAACCAAGAAAGGCTCACCTCCAAGATGAAATCACCTACCTAGGAATCCTCTTCACTAGAACCCTCAATTGTCCCCGATGTAAAAGAACACTAAACAGGATTAAATATCGCGCAAACCTACTGGGCGCCCTTCGGGTAGAATCAGAGGTTGTCACCCCAAAACACTTCACACATAAAACATACATCCGCCCTGTTATGGATTTCCGAGCTCCTATATACAGACATTAACCCCAATCACCTTTCCTCAATCGCCTCCTGAAACGCCGAATTTTAGAATACACAGGTTACCCCTCAGGTACCCTAATGACCTCACCCTACACCACGACAATATACCCCAATCACAAACCGTATCCAAAAATCCAGGAAAACTTCGCCAATAAAAGAATGTTCGGCAACACTATCCCAACCAAAGAAATCCTTACCACTCCCACCCTTTACCGCTTTCCCCCAAATTCCAAAAAACCCAAAAATTTAAAAATTCCAAACATTTCCTTCCCCCCCGGCAATCCCCTTATTACCAACTCCTCGACGACCCTCCCTGGGAGGGAAAGGGTAAAAGAAGAAAATTCCTCCCGGATTTAATCCACCAAATTATGCCCCCTTCCGGCATCCCCCCTTCGTCAAATTGAAATGAACGACCCACATAAAACAAACGATTTCTAAATACCCATACCACATAAAACACGGAATCTTAAACCCAAAACACTATTCAAAATTTAAATTTTAAAAAAAAAACCTTTATTACCCAAATTAAATATATTTAAAATAAATAAACAAACAAAACCAAAATTAGGCGAAAAAAGGACTTAACAGTTAAATTTATGATTATTATTTTTTATTATTATAATTATTTTAACTATATTTATATATAAATGGCAACAAATTTTTTTTCAAGCGAAGGAGAAAGAGTACGCGGATTTTGGCAAAACCTCCCAAAGGGAAATATTGATTTTTGCCCTGTAAAAATTAAGCCGGATTTCCATATCCAACTTTCTTTAAAATTAAATTTAAACTTGTTTTTGAAGGTATATTTTAACTACTAAATTCCAAACACCGAAAACACTGCGAAATTGTTTGCTTTTTCAATTGTTGCCTAACATTATGAAAAATCTTTTTTGCAACTTTTTTTCTATTGTTTAAAAATTACACAAAGTTCCTGGGATAATGTTTAAAAGTAATTGCCAATTGTTTGATTTATTAAAACCAATTAAAAATTTATGGAAATTTAATGAAAAAATTAAACAATATTGTTTAAAATAATTTATAAAAGGAACGACCATTAATTTAATTATAAATTTAGTTTACGAAATTTGGGTTTAAACTTTTTTTGCGTTAAGCAAGGAAAATAGCAGAACGTAAAATTTCCTGTAATTTAAATAAACTTTAATATTGCCACCAAAAGCAAGTATGTTTAAATAATTAAACTAAAAGCTTAACTTGGGATTTAAACAAAAAAAAAGGTTCAAATTATATGACCCATTTTGAAATTATGGGTAAAATCCTTTTAAAATAGAAATAAAAACCAAAATTTTAATCAAAACGATGAAATTTCTTAATGCAGGGGAAAGTTTTTAAATTGGGTGGGTTTCCTAAAGAAAATGTACTTTAAGAGGAAATGAAAGGAATGAACCAACTCATAAAAAACTTATTTGCCCAAATTTATGCATTTATAACATTTTTCGTTAATTTTTCATTAAAAATATGTTTCAAAATTTATTGGAAAACAAAATCCTTTTCCCTTTAAATTTTTAAATTAATTAAAATTCAAAACCAATTAAAGATTAAAAAAGGCACGTTTCTTGGTTAGGTTGAATTTTTGGCATTAAGAATTATTAAAAATGATATTATAATAATAATAATTTTAATAAAAAATTAATAATTTTAAAAATTAGTAATAATGAAATATATTTAAATAATTAATAAAATTAATTATATATTTATATAAATTTAATAAAATAAAATTTAATATCTTGGTTTTAGTCCCAAGGTTGGGATAGAATGACCTTAAATTACCAAAATGTCAAAACAACCGAAATTGGTTTGGCTTTTCCTCACATCTTGAAATCTGTGCAAGACGGGCCATTTGCCCTGTTTATTTAAATGCTATTTTAATTTTTCTTCAAGCCTGGTCCAATTTGTTTTAGATGGCCAAATTGAGAAAATTCAATTATTTAGGAACATGGGAAAACGTAAACGGTTGTAACCTATATTTAAAACCGAAAAATTTGTATTCAGGAAATTTAGAGGTTTAACGTTTTATAGCTTAACGGTGGTTGGAAATTGGATTTACCCCGGACTCAATAAACTTTATAAATTCCCTAAAAGGTTCGTTTGGATTTTAAGGCTTAAGGGATTTCAAAACTGACGTGGCCAACCTGGTGTTAAATTGAGAAACCTTGAGGAAACAGAATTTTCACAGTTTAGCCTTGTGGGTTAAAGGCATTACTCAGGAATTTTTTTGGTTTCCTGGGTACCCCAATGGTCAAAAGGTAAAAACTAAACAAAAGTTTTGCCCCTTTAAATTATTTATGAGCTATTTTCTTAATAAAATTAAAGGTTTCGGATTTTTGAAAAATGGGCTTTCTCTTAAATTTACCCATTTTATATTCAATTAAAAGCTTTTCGGTTTAATTAGGACCATTAAAATGATAAAAAAATTAAATAATAATTAATAAAATAAAAATAATAATAAAGGGTTTTATAATAAAATAATTTAAAATTAATTAATAAAAATAATATTTAAGGTTGGATTTTCTGGCCGTATTTATTAAATTGTTCAAAGTCGAAGATAAAACCAAGCACGAATTAGAATCGTCTTTACGAATGGCGAGAATACTTGTGGAACTCCATTCCCTTAATTAATTTTAACCCCCAATCTCCAAGAACAATTGGGTTCCAACTCTTGTTCTTTCAACTCCGGCGAAATTGAGAAATTTTTTATTCAACAAGGGTCAAAACTATCGGGTGTGGCATCCGGAGAAAGGACTTAAATTTGCGGGTGGCAAACTATTTACTTGGTTTACCCGACCTACAAATGTATTAACTAAGGCTTTCATTTTAAGGCCTAAATTGGCCCAGGAAATTGGCCTCCGGAAGCCTGGTGACTTTAGACCTTGAAAAAGATTAAATTGTATCCCCGTTTGAAGGGACTGACTCAACGTTTCTTTGGTCCCTTCTGGTCCATGTTCAAGCAAACTAAACCAAAGTTAGCTCTTTTAAATTAGTCACGGGCTCCTTAAATAACAAAAAACCCGTCCGGAGGGAAAAGGTCAATCCATTTCCCATTTTAACCCAAAACTTTTATTTAATTGGACTTAAAGATAAAGAAAAAGAACGGTAATATTGAGAAACACAAATGTTTCCTGAAGGGAACAAATGGCACGAAATTAAATTTGCACTAAAAAATGGAAATGGTTGAGGGGACTGGGAAAAATTTTCAGGCGAAGAAAAACCGGACGAAAATAATAATTAAAAAGAACTTGTTATATATATAATAATAATTTAAAAATATAAAAAAATTATTTTTATATAATTTGTTTTATTTAACACCTGGTTTGTTGGTCCAACAAATCTTGATCCATAAACTTATCTGTGGAAATTTTAATTGTTAACGCCTTTGTATTTGTGTTTATTTTTAAATTTCGAAATTGATTAAACCTTGAACTTATTATTACCTAACAAAATAAATTGTATCAATTCCAAGGGTTGTAACGTAATTCATCATCTAATGATTAAGCCTTACAAAACCCCTTAATTTGTTTGCCTCCAAAAAAACCTCCAAAACCAACCATTTCTTTGTAGGAAAACTCTTAAAAATTGCCCTCCAAATAAGAGCTAAAGCAATTTGTTTTGAAGAAGACTTCAAAGTAAATGCATCTAAAGCGGTTGGCCAAGGGCAAATTAGGGCCACCTTAAAACTAGCACGAAAATTCCTAAAAAATGATTAAAAAATATTAAATTTAATATATTATATATAATTTGTTTATATTTATACATCGTTTGGGTTGTCCACCCAAACTGGAAAATTCTTAGGAAAATTTATTTAAAGGATTTGGAATTTTTTTTTTAAGCCTTGGAATTACTTTTACTTATCCAATCAATTTTTTTAGATTCCAATGGGTAACAAATTATTCTCAGGAATTAATCATAATTCCGAATCAACCCTTTTTTCCCCAAAAATATTAAACCCAAACCAACCATACCTTTTGTAAGGTTAACTCATTTAGGGATTTTAAATGGTAAACGAATTGAGTAATTTAAAATTTTTGTTTAGTTAGATTCGAATTTTTCTTCAATTTTAGTTTAGACTTACTTAGTAATGAATGTTTTGCTTGAATGGGACACGCTGAAAGGAATTTAGAATGGTGCAAATTGCCTATCTTTACTCGTTGTAGATACATTACTTATTTTTGGGTGTAATTACGTGATATCATTCAAGAAAAGGTCAGTTTAGTTTTGGATTTTGAGTACAATTTTCAGTTTATTGCCCCGAATCATATTGGATTTATTCAGATAAATTCGTTTGATTTTTTAGTTTATTACAAAACTGTGTTATCGCTTAGTGCCGACTCGCATTGTGTACAGGAAATTTTGGAAGTCGGAATGTTTTTTATCTGTAGTAATAGGGTCAGGTTTACTTTGCAATAATTTAGTATCATGTCAAGGAAAATGAAGTGGAGTTTTTGCCTGAGCAGATTTTCATGTAAATTAGGGGTAGTTTTCAATTAAATGGTTGATTTTTTTGTTTGAATGAATTTGTATGGAGGGAACGTTTTTAACAATGGGAGAAAGTGATTTTAAGAAAAACTTGTCTAAGCTTTTGCCGTAATTGTTGTGTGGGAAGTCGTTCATTAGCGGAAGTTGGATTCATCATTGGGGTGCAAGTTCTAGAAAATTTAGTTTGTGAATGAATGAGTGAGTAGTGGCGAGGAGTGCATTTGAGTGCATGAGTGTTGAGTGAGTGTGGGTGAATGTGGGGAAGTTGGGTGAGTGATGTGGGTGAGTGAATGAGTTTGAGGTGAGTGAGGAGTGAGCGAGTAGCAGTGAGGAGTGAGGTGATCAGTGAAGCGTGAAGAAGTGAGTGAGTGAGCGAGTGAGCGAGTGAGCGAGTGAGGAGTAGATGAGAGGAGCAGTGAGGAGTGGTGGAGTGAGTGGTGAGTGAGTGAGTGAGTGAGGAGTGAGGGTGATAGTGAGGTGGGCGGTGGGTGAGGGTGGGGTGGTGGTGAGTGGCGGCGGGTGGGGTGTGTGTGCGGTGTGCGGGTGCGGGTGGCGGGTGTGCGGGTGTGCGGGTGTGGGTGTGGGTGTGGGTGTTGTGGGGTGTGCGGGTGCGGGTGTGCGGGTGTGGCGGTGTGCGGTGTGCGGGTGTCGGTGGCGGTGTGCGGGTGTGGGGTGTGCGGGTGCGGGTGTGCGGTGCGGCGCGTGCTGGCGGCGCGTGCGCGTGCGCGTGGTCGTGGTGCGTGCGTGCGTGCGTGCGTGCGTGAGTGCGTGTGTGTGGTTAAGACTTGAAAGATTAGTCGATTATAACTAAGTTTGGGATATTTTTTGTGAAGTACCATTTCAACCGGGCTCGCTCATTAATTTAGTTTATTGGAGAATAACGGCATCTTCGAGTGCGTTTATAATAGAAATTTGGCTCGTGTTTTTTGTAGTGCGAACCTGAGGACTATTGTATTTTCGTTAGTAACGAGATATAATTAGAGAACCCTTACCTAAGAATTAAGTGATCGTAGTGAACGAACATCCAATCACACGTACTGTTTAAGATTGTTCTGTTTGTAAATAAACTCACTATTTAAGCTGTGAAACGATTTTCTGAGTGTTTTTTGTTTGTTTGCCGAATCTTATCAACTTTGAGTTAAAAGAAATTATTAAAGTGATCTAAAATAGTTAATGCTGCTCAATAAGTTACGAGACATTATTGTAAATTAATTGAAAATCAAGTTGAATACGCGGTAGCAACCTGAGGCGAGTGTTGATTGTCGTCAGTCATCACGGAGTAACATCGAAGACCGTGGTCCCTCGAGCCGTAACCGACGCTATCGTAGAGCAAAGATCATCTCCTATTTGCCTGTGTGCCTAGGTAATACAATTTATATTCTGTTTGTTGGTCTTGCGACTTGAGAATAAAATTTGATTGTGTTTTATATGGAATATTTTATGTAATGTGTGTTAACGAATGAACTTGTTGGAAGTAATTATTTTTGAATTTAGTGTTTCATTTTGTTAACGTTCTCGGACAGTTTCCTTTGTCTATTTAGAAGCTATTTAAGGTGTTCTGATAGCATTAATATTTTATGCAGGAGGTAAATAAAATCTTACCTTCATTATTCAGTTGTTTATATAAGATTTACGTACTGACGTAATTCAAGTTTATAGGATTTCTTTGAATACAATTTAGCTTAAGATAGTTTTGCTACTGGCCAGAATTAAATGAGGAAAAAGTTAAGAATAGACGATTACCATTTTATCCAAATTGACATGCTGTTTAAATATTTTAATTGTTTTTTATTTTGAGTTAATAGATGTTTATCTTAGTTACTATTTTGGAGTAATTATTTTAATATTAAGCCTTGATAAAGGGTGATGATATATTGCTCGAATAGAAAAGCGTCGCCGAGTTCTATTGAGAAGTTGGAGTTTTGGTTTTTTTGTTTTTTTGTTGCCAGATTAAGTTAACGTAACGTAATTTACAAGTTTAGAAAAGAGTTGTAACGAATTGAAGTCAGTTGGTATGTGTTATTTTGATTAGTTGAAGGGAGATTAGTAATTTAACGTAAGGGTAACATTAGAGATTTGTATTGAATTTGAATATTGCTGCACGGTGTTAAGTTGATTAGATTAAGGTGCAGATTTTGAAGCCTTTTCAGGTGATGCAGTATTGCGGAACCTGGATCTACGAGCGTTACTACTTGGTAAGTGTGGTAAGTTGGGTATTCGGACACTACGTACCGTCGTTTACTGTGTTTTAAAACACCCTGGTGTGTTCTTTGGAATATCCTGGCGCCTACCGGAACCTATTTTGACATTATCCCGATTTCGACTTTGGTAAAATAGCGTACCTACGGAGACGAAACTGCTTTTAATAGACCTCACCCGCACGCCGAGATAGCCGTGCAAAAACCAGGTTTATCTGTCACCTTGTCCTAGTGAACATTTTTACCGTAGCAGATGGAAAGTATCCGCCTGGTGGGATATCTTCAAGAGCATCTCATTGCACCCGATGAGCAACACACTGCCTCGAGGAAGAAATGTAATGAATGGTATAATAATCGCAGCCAACACTGCCATACCAAAATCTGGAGGAAAATATGTTAAACGTAGGGTACCATGGTGGAAAAGAAAATAAACGAAGCTATAGCAATTAAAAAACGAGCACTACATTTTTTACAAAAAAATTCTACGAATTAAAACATAATAACATTCAAAAAGGCGAGATTGTCTGCTCGATAAAGCAAATGAAATTCGTGGAACAATTTTGTATCCACTATAACGCGTGACACAAGCAACTCAATTGTGTGGAATGAAACAAAAGCGATATCGGGAAAACATACTAGCTCTATACAGTTACAAAATGGAAACTCCGTGACATACAACCCTGACGAAGTAGTTGAACTATTAGCGGATCAGTTTGAACATACCAGTAGCTCTGCAAACTGCAGTCAATCCTTTCAAAGCATAAAAGCTGAAAGAGAATATAAATTAGATTTTAAAGGCTCAAACAGCGAGGAATATCACATACCGTTCACTATCGGTGAACTGGAAAACGCTATTAGGGGAAAAAAAGCTTCTTCTCCAGGTGGAGATCTGATAAGATATGAAATGCTGCGTAATCTTACCAATAAATATAAAATGCTTCCCGATGCCTTTAACACAACATGGACAGATGGCAAGTATCCACCCGCTGGAAAGAAGCAATAATTCTCCCCATTCTAAAAATGGTAAAATCCATACGTAGCTGCAAGCTATAGACCGATCAGTTTGACTTCTCGTATAACAAAGGTTCTAAAACCCATGGTTAGCACTAGACTAATGCGGATTTTAGAAAGACGAGGACTATTGTCAAATTTCCAAGCATAGCGAAAATTGGGGCAACTGTACATCTACAGAATGTCGTTCTCGAAGCTATCCCACGCAGGCACCATGCGGTTTTCGTTGACGTTGAAAAGCTTTTGACATGATTTGGAGGTATGGAGTACTACAACATTATTCACATTATTAAACCTCTAATATCTTCCCTACCATATGATATACACATTTACCTGCACCTGCCATCGGAAATGTAATACAAAAATGCAGTAGGCTCTTGATGCTATATCAACCAATTCGAATAAATGGGATTTAATATGTCATCAGAGAAGACCTACTGCATACATTTTTGTAAACTGAGAAAGCCACATTATGTTCCTCTTTACATTGAATAATAGATACATTAAACGTAAGGATCACGGTATACCTCTGGGACTAAAGCTATTACCACTCTGACCTGGAAAAGCCACATTGGCGAATTGATTATTCGGTGTAAAGCTTCACTAAACATTATTAGGTGTTATTCGGAAATCATTTTTGAATTTATAAATCGCTTGTGCGGTCAAAATTGATTATGGATGTGAAGCGTACTGTCAGCATCAAAATCACCCTGGAGTCAAAACAAAATGTAGAGATTAGGTATGCTCTGATGCATTCTACACGAGTTCTGCGGACAGATTATACTGTGAATCTGGCATTACTCCATTAGATTTACATGATTTATACAGACTTCTAACATATGCCTGTAAAATAAATGCCCAAGAACCACCCAAATTATAAGATCCTGTGTGAATATAATAACATGTACCAAACGGGCCAAAGATTACACAAACCACTGTGGTATAATGTAAGAGAAAGTTTGGAAAATATTCATAAACACTTCCATACATGTTACCCTAGGACCACTGGAAATCCGCCATGGTTCTACCACAAATTAACACACACACAGCTGTCAAAATATAAAAAGCAAATACCTCATTAACCTTCTCTTAAACAGAACTTAATGCATTGGCCAATTTTAGTGATACTCTTATTTCATACACTGGCGGTTCAAAATATAATCAAGTGGAATCTGCCTTCTCCGTGAACAACCAGAGTACAGCTGGCCTATGCCTATATATATAGTATTATATATATATATATATATATATATATATATATATATATATATATATATAAAACGGTATAATTTATAAATATAATCGATTCTTACAGTGCTCTTATGGGTCTTCAAATGTATACAAAAAACCCCTAACTCAGATGATTTTATTACATTCACACATCTTTAGAATCTGGGACGAACAGTGGTATTTGTATGGGTGCCAGCCTATGGACACTAGGGGCAATCAAAGAGCAGATATAGCTGCTCGTGGTGCAGCAAAGAAGCTGAAATTAAGCTGGCAACAAAACTGAAATTCCGCTTAATACTATTGTTGTCAAATATATCAAACAGAAACTAAAAATAATATGGCAAGAGAACTGACCAGATCTGTACGTCAACTACGAAACATAAAACCTTTAGTTAATAAATAGAAACTAAACCCAGTTCACTAGGAAGGAAAGTAGCATAATTCTCCGAACCAAAATCGGACACACAAGCATAACACACAAACACATTTTATTGAATACACATCCACAAGTTGAAAACTGCTCAACACCTCTAACCATCGAACACATAATCTACTTATGTCCAATTTAATCTACAGCAACCTGTACTTTATAACAAATACACTGGAAACAGTTTACAGACATGGAACGTAACAAAATGTACTACGATTTTAAAATCGATTAACATCTACGACAAAATATAAAACACAACAGCATAAAAGACCGCAGCAGTCGACGGCTATACCAAATATCACGACGACAATATCAAAAAAAAATAATAATAATAATATAAGAATAATCTGAAATTGTGGACCAACAAAAAGATAATTGCTGTAAGTTGACCTGTGATATTTAAAATTATTCTAGCTATGATATTTTAGGTTTATAACATACCTTTGTGTAATATTTGTTTGGTAAACACAAGTCTCGAGTCTTTATATTATTTGTTTTGTTAGGGTATACAAACTAGTAGATAATGGTGCGAGAACGAAATACGCAGATGCTGTGAGATGAATGTGAATGAAACAGTGTGGAACGAACAAATAAAAACACTGGCGTTGAAACCCCAAGGATAAGTTTGAAGAACTGCCGTGCGGATAAGTGGAAGAGCGAATGTAGGTAGACAGAAAAATGCTTGGTATAAAAAGGCAGTACGTAAGAAAAACGATGTGTACATGGCGATGATTGCTGCAAAAATTATATGAGGTGTACAGATTACGAAACAAAAAGCAAAGGAAGCAGTGAGAATAAGTAAACAGGAAGCGATGGCTGTAGAAGGGAGAAAATGCAGAATGATTTTGAGGAAAGAAAAACTCTTCTGGAAATGGGCCAAAATAAGACTGAAGGGTTAAATAAGGAGAATGTAGAAGGAATGGTGAATGAAACTAAGAAGGATATTGGGATAAATAAGGTAGAAAACGGTAGGAAGGTTAAAAACTGTAAAGGAGCAGGCGTAGATGAAATCACTTGCTAAAGTATGGAGGTGCAAAGCTTGTACGAAGATTGTGAATTACTCAATGTATGCCTTAAGTGTAGAAGAGTTCCGAGTGATTGAAAGAGCGCGATCATTGTACCACTGTATAAGGATAAGGGAACAAGTGATTGCAAGAACTGCAGTGGAAGACGTTTGCTTAGTGTACCTGGTTTCAAAGAATACTGATTGATAGAGTACGAGAAACTACACAAACTAAGATTTGGGATGTGGGTGAATTCATGCCAGGGAGAGGATGGGTTGATCAAATGGTTGCTCTCAGCAGGTGATCGAAAAGTGTAAGTTTAACAAGTTTAAAGAAGCTGTACTGTGCGTTTGTAGATCTGGAGAAAGCACGACAGAGTAAATAAGGAGAAACTGTGGGAAATATTAAATGAATATGGCGTAAATTAAAGTCTAATAAAGGGAATAAGGGCAGTATACAACGGTAGTCGGGCATGCGTTAGTGAGGGGTGTGAGTGAATACTTTAATATTGAGCAAGGAGTGCGACATGGATAAATGTGTAGTAAAGCATGTACCGATATAAATGGTGTAATGGTTAGTGAGTTCTGGTGTATTCAGATGACATACATTATTAAGTGACAGTGCAGATGAGCTATAAACTGCTCTGGGAAGTTTAATACAGTCGGTAAGAGCATGGACGTAAAGGTAAACGTGAAGAAAACTAAGATTGTGGTGTTCAATGGAGGTAAGGACAGTAGAATATTTACTATGCAAGATGAAATTGTAACAAATGGACGAGTTGATATATCTGGGTAAAATGTTTACTGCAGACGGTACAATAGAAGGCGATATTTAACAGAGGATCGATGCTAGAAGGAACGTAATTGGACGTATGTGGACGATAATGAGAAACGAAACATGAGCCTAGCTGAGAAAAGGGCAATCTATAATGGCGTGTTTATCCCGTCAGTACTGTATGGAAGTGAGAAATGGGTATGTTAAAAAAAAGATAAAAGAAAAATAAATGGGTATGACATTCCTGAGAAGCCAATGTGGTAAAACGGGAAGGGATAAGGTAAAGAATCGGCCCAATGACGGAGTGTGGCGAGGAACAGACTATGATGGATAGAAAAAGTAGCATATTACGTTGGTTTGGTCACATTGAGAGAATGAACAACGCAAGATTAACAAAGCACATATATGTGGGTGAGGTTAGAGGTAAGGCAGAGCCTGTCGTAGACTCTTGGGAGTCCTTCTCCCTTCAGCCCTGGTCAATCCATTCTTGTTGGTCTTGCGATGTTTTGTGTTATTGTATAGTCTACAATCATGAGATGTGGTTATTATTGGTGTAAAAAAAAAAGAAGATTTAAATTATTTGAATATTTGTGATAATTGGGGATTTTTGGATTTTAGTTTGGGTTTTGTCCGTGGAATTTACGAAAACGGTAGTTATAACTAGTGGTAAGGATCTCTGGGTTGGATTTTGTCCCAAAGGTTCTTTTGGTGCAAAGTAGTTTCTTAGTGCTTGTATTCTGTGTGTGATGGGTGGTGTGTTGGAGGTAACATGTGTATGCATCTGAGTATTCGGCGTTACAGGAACGATAGAAGAGAGGTGATTACGGTTTATGTTAATGTATATAGGTGCTTGGAAATCCATGCGATAAAAGAAAGAAAGTTTTAAAATAAAAGGACAGTCAGAGACAGTGTATGAATCTTGCGGAAGCTGGGGTATACAGAGATAGGAAAGCGTGAAGAAAGTTAGAGTGAAAAATAAATAAGAGGCAGGGATCGTTTTGACCCTGCAAGGGAATGGTGAAGGTTGTTATGTTATTTTTCCCATAATATTATGTACGCACCATTACATATGTGAATAAAATATAATAATAATAATAGACGCTTTTATTCACAATACTAGTATTAATCTTACACGGTTGAAATATATTTATTTAAGATTTAAGGTATTGTCTATGTAGCGTTAACTACGTAAGGGCGTAACATGTGTTACGATTCATAAACTGCAGCTAAAAAAGTTTAACATTCTGAAGAAAGGTACATCTCACATGTGGAATAACTCCATAAGGCATGCGAAGATATTAGGTTACGCCAATGTTCATGACGAGGCGCACTTCAAGCCGATTCAGTACTCAACGATTTTAATTAAGCCCATGCATGTGGAATTTGATGAAATTGTAGACTAATAATTGGTAAAATGATGTATCTTTCCTCTATAATAGATTCTTCTATATATTTTCCAAGTTACTGCTACGTCTTCTATTTATTTCAACGGAACTGTATTGCCAGAATTTAAGTACGACAAATATATTGGCACTGTTAATCTTCCTCTATATTATGAATTAAATAAGCTGTCGCAGTATACGTTCTGATTAACTACTAATGCTCAATAATTGCGGTTCACCATTCGCCTAACCAATTATCTGCTTTTAGTTTAATTAAAACTTGTAGGTCATAAATAACTAAAAAGCGTCTGTCATTGGACTATTTTAATATCTATATAATAGCTTGTCTTGTAGGTGCACCTTAATTAATGTTAAATGTGACAAGTTTGATAAATAGGTCAGACTTGGTAACTAAATGTTTGCCTAAATATTGGGGTTGCGTATCTTGCCTTTTCAATTGTTCCTTTAGATAATCTAGAATTTTTGAGGCTTACTAGGTTGCATCAAGGTAATTATATCATAACCTTTTGTCTTTTGGTATAATCTAAGGTGAAGCTTTGAAAACAAAGGACATTATAACTACCAGAAACACCAACCTTCGTTGTCCGTTGAAGAAATGCCAGAATCCAAATTTGTTATACTCTGCCACCAGGTAAACGTAGCAGAATGTTTTCTGTATATCCGTATGTCTATATAAAATTGATATTCAGTTAATTAATATTTATATTCATAGTCTGCAAAGAAAGTTAAATGTATGCAACTAGGTAACATGTCCATTAGCAAGCTGTTTAAATACTACCGTACTGAAAAGCAGTAACAAGCGAAATAGATGTTGAATGTATTGTTATACGCTCAATCTGCACTGGAGTCTCATAGTTATAAAATCAGTGGGTTGCCGGTAAACTCGCTCAAGATGGAGCTCTAAGTAAGACGTACATGAGCTAAAATAGCACTTTAAACCTCACTTACCTGAAAGCCCACAATTCGTTAATAAAGGTTAGTGCTGCGACAGAAATTTCGTTAAGTGTCTGTGGTTACAAATCTTGGTTGATTGCAGAAACCAGGAACATCACCTACACGGTAAAATCGTAACTCAATTTCAAATTCACAACTTGAAAATAACTACCTTAAATCCTCGAAGTACGTTAAAATTCGCTTCAATACACTCGTAAAATTAAATGTAACGCCAAATACAAAATAATCGTCCAACAAATTTTGAAAACGCAAAAAGATTAACACTACCCATTGAATAATCAACCAAACTATTAGCTTTCGTATACCTTACATAATCTCTTAAAATCGCCAAAATGTAAATAGTATAATATAATACTAAACCAATTTAGAAAATGTACTAGGTGCTAATAATAACGAAAATCTCTAAACTGTTCAATTAAATCTAAAATGTTCAAACAACAATAATAAAGATCCAAACATACGTTAGTTTTACTGTAATTGAAAGTGATCTTTGCATTCGTTTAACATAAACACAAACCTGAACCTAAAACATAACAGTGAAAACCAATCCAATATATTATGGTAATCAAGTCACTATACTTGCTCTAACCAAGTAAGAAGGCAGCATAACTATTATACACTTTCACAAATTTGATGTGATTTAAATCAATTACCCAAACTCATAAAACTGCAACGGTTATTTGCAACACCCTATATATCTAAAATTCGTTCATCATTAATTATGCTAAAAAGCGGAACGTTAATAAATAGCTTTTCAAATAATTACTTTATCGGGAAGATTACGTCAAATTATTACATAAAATTTATAAACAATTGGTTTGTGACCTCAAACAAGTACCTTAATTGTTTTTCAAATAAATAAATTAGTGTTTGCATTAACACAAATTTAGTACACTAGAGCTTCAATTTTAAAGAAACATAATTAACATGAAAGGTCAGTGTTTTTCAATATAATCATTATTAAATTTAACAAAACATATTTAAAATAAACAAATTTAAATCTTACATTTTCACAAACAAAATTTATTCTAACCTTGGTTATCTCAAAATTATCTTATTCTAGTCAAAAATAACTGAGTAAAGGAACATCGAATGTGTGCGTTATAAATCGCTAATTGATAGAAATCAACTAAAGAAAATTAAATCATTTCGATCTCCAAGAACAAATGTAAAAATCATATTAATACATACAAAACTTAATACAAATTAAGTTAAATGACTAAACACCACATTGAACAAGATTAGCTAAAACAAAATTAACAAAAAATAAGACAATAGGACAATCATTTAAACACTTTTTAATCACTATTACTGACTTAACGTAACAATCAATTAAGGTTGTCAATGAATAACAATATGTCAAATTAGAACACAACTCATTGTATAATTGACACATTTTAACTACTGGAGACTTTAAGAGTAAATTAGACTTATCAAAAGGAACATGAAATGTACATTTTTGTCTACTTTCTAACCTAGGAATATGAAAGCAAATGTTTGCTAGAATAGAAGCACAATCAGTATCATGTATCATTTGTATAAAAATGACAAAGTTATAATTTTCCTTCTACTCTTTAAAGACAGCATACAAAAGTGTTATGCAACGTTACATTTGAAAACTTTGTTTAACATGATAAACATTATACATTCTCAAACACCAATACTTAAGGATCTACGTTGAATATTTTTAATTAAAAGTTTGTAGCGACTATAACCAGGCAACCACAATATTTTAGCAGAGGCCTCACAAAGGTATGAAACAATATCTTAATCGTACGACACTCACAAATTGCTTAGAATTTTTTTTTTTTTATGATTGTGGACCTGAACAGGCTAAATAACCTATCGTGCTAAAGCACTCAGGAACACTTAGGAGGAATAGAGAGGATAATGAATTGCCAATAGATGCCTTGAACAGCTACCTTAAATTTTCTCATATCATAAGTGAGAGGAAAACAGGAACTAGGGAGATCATTCCAGAGTTTAGAAGCCGTGTAGAAAAATGTGGATTGCGCCCGTTTGGTACGACAAGTGGAGATTTGTACTGCATACTGATGATGTGATTGAGCGAACGAGTGTTTCTCGCAAAGATAGCCGGAGATGGTATCAAAGAATGTAATTCACCAGCACAATAGCCGTTGTAATAACGATAATACAAAGAAAGAACTGAAACCATCCTTCTATGCTCAAGGGACGTATGTGAGAAGTTAAAGACGGGTCATTTTAAGCCTAATCGCTCTCTTTTGAATACGATCAACGATATCGAGAGCGTATTGGGGAGCACTAACCCAAAGGTGAGAATTATATTCCAGATGAGGCCGAATTTGGGCCTTATACAGCAAAAGGAGTTGTCGAGAGGTAAAGTACTGCTTAGATCTGTACAAAAGCCTATTTTACGAGCAGCTGTTTTGGTAGCTGACAGAAGATGGTCAACCCATGAGAGATTTGAAGATACAGTCATACCCAACAGAGTAATAGAGTCTGAAAACTTAAGAACTGAGCCATTCATACTTACAACAGGAAATGATCGATCTTTTTGGCGGACATAAGGCAACACTGAGTTTTGTTAGCATTAAATTTAACTAGATTATTGCTTCCCATTCGAGAATACGTTGAATGTCTTTGTTGATTGAATTTGCCATTTCAGCTTTAATTTCTTGATTTGACATAGAAGGTGGATTATCACTATGAGTAGACTGAGATGAACTACAGTGAAAAGTGCTATCGTCAGCAAAACAATGGATGGGGTTAGTTGTTAAGAAATAAGGTCGTTTATGAACAGCAGAAAAGTGTAGGCGCTATAACGGATCCCTGTGGTACGCCCACGTTAATGCTAACTTCTTTTGAAAAAAAGCCATCAACTACGATACGTATTCGTCTTTCATCAAGGAAACTAGAAACCCAGTTGATGAGCGCATCATTTAACCCAAACGAGGTGAGTTTGGCAAGTAAACACTTATGCCTAACTTGGTCAAATGCCTTTGAGATATCTAAAGCGACTACAACTGTTTCACCGGACTGCTTTACTGTATTGTTCCAAACTTGGGTCACATATAAAGAAGATCGCCTGTTGAACGACTTTGCCTAAACCCATATTGATGGTCACTAAGGAGTTTGTTAGTTTCAAGAAACGTGAGCAGTTGCTGATTGATGGCTTTTTCCATGATTTTAGACAAAATGGAAGTGATGGCAATTGGTCTGTAATTTGAGGGATCGGTCTTATCACCTTTTTGGGAATAGGTTAACATTTGCTAACTTCCATGATGAAGGGAATTCAGAAGATATAGAGATCGTATAGAGCTTAGATAGGACTGGTACTAGTTCGGGGAACATTTCTTTAAGACAATAGCTGGAATACCGTCTGGGCCAGTCGCCTTATTGAGATCAAGCCTACTGATGATCGATTCCAAGAGCTTGTACCGAAAATGAATTGGTTTCATAACGTATGAAGAAGAGTTGACTAGGGCACATCTTTTCCAGGAATCATTGAGACACGAGTTTGATGCAAACAAATCCACAAAACGTTGGCTTTGTTTACAGAATCAGCAACTACCTATCCGTCAATAGATGTCAGGGGAAATGAAGATGTTCGAAAGTTTTACTAATGGCTTTGCTAAAGACCAAAATTTACGACTGCCTAAAGGAGATGTAGCTAGTTCATTGCATTTTCGTTGTTCGAACAACTTTTTAGTTTTAGTGATGACACTTTTGCAGATCCTAAGAATTTGTTGGCTGATGAAACGATTTCTAACATGCGCTGATTAAAAGATAATTCATAATTAAAATGAATACCCAGGTCTTTCATACCAGTAGATACATCTATTGCGATTGAATCAATTTCATATACGAAATGTATTGGACTGCGCTTTCTAGTAAACGATAAAACTCTACATTTACTAATATTAAGTTTTAGCCTGTTATAACTGCACCAATTAAAAGAACTAAAAGATTGCGCTGCAAGGCAACGCAGTCGTTAATATTAATGACAGATGTAGAAATTTTGACGCCATCAGCAAACGTTAATGTTTTACAAAAACTTTTCAACAAGGTCATTTATAAATAATAAAAAATCAATGGACCTACATGTGAACCTTGCGGTTCGCCAGACTTTGCTACATATGGAAGTGATGCAATTGCATACTACTTTTGATTCCCATTTTCTAGATAAGAATTAAAAAATCCAATCAATAAATTACTAAAGCCGTAGCTTTGTAATTTAGTTAATAATAGATCGTCATCAATACAAATGAAAGATTTGGATAGGTCTATATGAATCACATCTACCTGCTTTTGTTGTCTAAATTTACTGCGATAAATTGAGAGATAGAACAAATATTTGCGATAAACACAAATATCTAAAACGTCCCCTTTCTATTACTTTTATTTAGTTCTCAAAATTGAGTCGTTACCTGGCCAAACCAAAACGCTGCTCATAAAACTAGTTTGCGTGTAGTTGTTTAACTTGTCCATTTAAATTCTGCTTAAAAGCACCTACATTTATAAAGTTTGAAGATATTCTTTAAGTTAAATAACATTCAATTACTTTAAACAATTTGCCCTAGTCAATACAATATACTGCGGTACGCCATTATGGTAATCTCTAAACAAATAAAGCCACTCATACATATCAAAGGAAGCGTGCCGCTATAGCCTAGTTAACAGTGCCACTATAAAACGACAAACGTCGCGCCAAGATTCGGAAATTTCGATTTTTTACGTAACGATCCCGTTGGCGTATTTATGTTAGTCCATACGTAATAATCCCTCTTAATATTTTTGACCACCAAATTCAAAATAGCCTATTGAAAACTTACCTTCGAAGTGACGTAAATTTGAAAATTATCGAACGCGGTTCGTTCGCCATGTACATGAAGGACTAATCAATATGTGTCAAGTCAAGGAATGAAACTATACATTTTTACTAAATAATTCACTTTAAAACACAAAAAAAACTAATCTCTCCCTTTTTAATTTAGAACACAACCTATGCATTAACCATTAATTTCATATACCTTTAACAGTCGATACTATTGATTAAATCTCTCAAATGTATTGTTACGCTACGTTATACAAAAAGTTGTTTATTTTTTTATACGACGGAGATCACATTTAACGTAATATTTAAACAATACGTAAACAGCAATCACATTTAATAATTTCCCAAAATATAAATCTATTATAAGTTATTGCTATGAGCGAATGAGTTCAAAAGTAAATATGTAATTAAAAATTATTATTAATTTTATTAAATATATAAATAAGAAATTTACCTCGAGTAGGATTTGAACATACGACCTGTACCTTGCTAGAGTACTGCCCCAACCAACTGCGCTATCGAGATTCAAGCCCCAATCGATGCAATTTTTGGCTTTATGTATGTAGAACTGATGTAAATTCTAAATTTTAATAAATTAGACAAAACGTAAGTAGTATAATGTAATATAAAATGTACTAGGAAGTAAACAAATGTGTACTCCTTATACGGAAAAATAACTACTGAATGATAACAAAACCTAATAACGAAAAACTATAAACAACCAAGATCTACAAACCATTTAGCTTTACTGTAATTGAAAGTAATCTTTGTAATCCTGTAACATAAAAACAAACTTTAATTCAATTACTCAAACTCAAAAAACTGTAACAGATATTTGAAATACCCTGTATATCAAAATTTTGTTCATCATTAATTGTGCTAAAAATGATCAAATGTAACTAAATATATATGAAATGAGAAAAATATAAATTATTACATTTTCACAAACAAAAACTGCGTTATTCTAGCCCAGTTTATCTTAAAATTAAAATAACTGGATGCACAAATATCGAAGGCTTCCATTACGAATCGAAAATTAATAAAAATCAACCAAAAGAAAAACTAAGTCATTTCGATAATCATAAATAAATGAAATAATAATAAATAAAGAAAATCTTCCACTTTAAAAGATTTCTTTAATTTTACGTTAAATACGTATATTTACAAAAAGTGATAACAGTAATAATTGTCCTCTATATATTTTTTTTAATTCTCAAAATTGAGTCGTTACAACAAAACGCTGCACATAAAATTAATTTAATTTAATTAATCTACTCAAAAGCCCTTAATTTTACAAAGCTTGAATAACGTTCAATGATAGTAATGGTGTATTTATTTTATCATCATCAATATAATACGTTGCCGCACGCGTTTATGGTAGCTTTAAATAAATAAAACCATCCACACAGAACAAAGGAAGCGCGCCTCTGTACGCTACTTAATCGCACCACTATAAGCAGACAAACGTTGCAACAAACTTCAGAATTTAGACTCTTTGCGTAACTACCCGGCTGGCGTAATTATGTCAATCCGTACGTTATCATCCCTTTTTTAGTATTTTTGACCACCAAATTCAAAACAGCCCTTTAAGAAATTACTCCAAGTAACGTAAATTCTAAAATTATCAAACGTGCTATCTCTCTATGGACTTTCACTACACTAATCAATACTTATCAATGCGAAAAAAGTTCAAGTACGCATTTTTACTAAGTAATTAAGAGAAATTCCTCTCAAAGTGACGTAAATTCGAAAATTATTAAACGTGCTTGTTCTCTATGCCCTTCAACTACTAATCAATATATGTTAATGTCGAGAAAGTTAAACCACAATTTTTAATAGATATCCCCACTTAGACTGCAAAGAAAACTAATCGCGCCAACGTACCTTATACATTATCGATTAATTTGATATACTCTTTATACAATATACGAATTATTGATTCAATGTCTCAAATACATAAAAGCATTATTACGTTACGTTAAACCACACTAAAAATCGCTCATCTTTATATACAATTGAGATTATGCAAAATTACTGAATTGGTGCTTAAAAAATCATTCCGATTATTAAACTCTTTGAACGTGATAGTTAAATCAAGTCCTTAAACTTTGTAGAAAAAGTTTTTATATAATATGAACCTAACTTTCTGGACGCAAACCCATTTGGTAAGTTGCTAAACGTACTATTAAAACAACAACGACCATTCCACATACAACTGTAAAGTATTTACGTAACATACACATACGAGAATTTCTCATGTTATTCAAAATATGTAACAGCAGAGGTGTACAAAATCTTTCAAAATAATTTTCAGTTAAAAGTAAATTCATTAAACGATTTTTTCATTAAATATAAAAAAAACAAACTTTCACGATTATGACTAATAGCCAGTCAGTCTTATATTTGCGTTTTCATATATTTATGTGACGCCATAATTAATTTTTTAAAAGTATTATTATCCACTGGAATCATTCAAAAGGTCAACAACGAAAAATCCAAACACTCATTCGCACAATCCAAAAGGGATTATTTTATACTTAAATCACGGTACAACAATATTTAATACGTAAATTCACGTCTAACAGCTCAACATTTTCCAAAGGGACGATATAGAATACTCGTCTAACAGCTCAACATTTTCTAACGAATAGATGCTCGCTTAATAATTATAGAGGTCATGTAGAGCATATAATTTAGAACTAAAATGCCAGTTTCCCATAATGAGAAATTTTTAATCCATTATTACGTAACTATTAAATTAATGTAAATTTTATTATTATTTCCCAAAGATAATTAATAAAACATTACAAATTATTATTGTTATTATATCGCATTTGTTTGTTTGTAATCTTGTACAACAAATTAAAGGAAACAACATAATTTACTAATTAACATAAAGTCAATTTCAAATTATGTATTTAATTTAACCAACTGCATAATGATGTTAAAGTAACTGGAAGGAAAGTTTGATTTAATAGGCAGTGGAGAGTAATTTTTTCTGGTCATAAATTAATGCTCTCACAGTAAGTACAGAAACAAACAAGCATGCAATAAGAATATACAAATGGCGCGCACACATTTGTAATAAACAGAAAACGACTATGAAATCGGACTGCAAAACAATACACAGGTAAACTTATTAACATCACATTTTCGTACATCTGTGAAACTGATCATTAACCTATATACATGGTTTCCCAACGAAAAATTGACCCCCCTACTATCAGAAAACCGAAAAATATTTCTAAATTCGCTGAGACCCTTTGATGTTTGTTCTTGGAGGGAGCTTTTTGAACAGCCAAACCAGTCCCTAGAAACCCCAACTTTAAAATTTGAAATGCACACATCATTTTAAAGCCCTTTTCATTGCGAATACAATGATGCATAGTTTTTAGAAATCGGTCGAGATTTGACAGAATTATTGGCAAAATACGGAAGTTCACAAACCAACGTACGCGTTGTAATTTATACACAAATTCTCCGTTTCTTTTAAGTTTTTTATGTACTACACACGACCTTATCACTATCGCTAAATCGACTTATGTGTGTGGGTGTATGATAGTATCCACGATAACTCCAGAACGAAAATACTTACATACTTAAAATTTTGTATTTAAACTTGTTTTCATTTGGCTTAGAGCTTATTAGATTTTGGGAGAAATCCAGCAGCGGTGAGAGTATTAGCTCCAGTTTTTGGTTTTTATCAAATATTTCCAAAACAGCTGCATTTTCCAAAGCTACCTGGAGATAGACTTTAAACATATCGATTAATTATGTTCTATGTAATGCTTTGGTATGACGCGTAATTTAGCGGCAAAAAAAAACAAATAAAAAAGCTGAAGAAAAGCGAAGAAAAGTTTATACGAATTGAAACATTATTTCTTTTTAAAATAACAAAATGTCACTGTCACAGAAAAATGTTGTTGTTGAAAGTGTAAACGAGTTTTTGAAATGGTTTATTATATCGTGGAAAGGGTAGAAATTGTTGCAACTTATTATTGAAATCATAATTGGCCCAGTTCGAAATGAAGCAGTTGAAGTGGCAGTTTTGGGTCACGTACAGATGGACAATAAGCAGACGATTAAAGCTGTGTCTCAAAATTCTGGCGTATCCCGTGCCAGTGTTCATCGAATTTTGAAAAACACAACTCTCATCCATTTAAGATAATGCTGGTTCAAGAGTTACATGAAGATGTCTCTGATCGCCGTAACCAATTTTGCGAATACCTTCTATTGAACCGAAATCTCTAAAATACATGTTTCTCCGGCGAATGCACATTTATGTTGAATGGCGAAGTGAATAGACACAATTGCCGTTACTGGACTGATCCTCATTTAAACAGGGAATTCCATACTTAGACTCTTGAAAAATTGATTTTTGGGCAGGAATTTTGGGCGACTATATTGTTGGACCATTTTTCATTTAAGGTAATCTCAAGGGAAACAATTATTTAGAATTATTGGATGGTACAAGTAGTCCTTAGACAACAAAGTTCTTGGAAAGTGGCGACAATTTAATGAAAAATAAATAACTTGCCAACAAGACGAAGCATCCCCTCCACTCCCCACTATGCTGTTGCTGTGCGGCAATTTTTGGATGACCATTTACAGGAGCATTGGATTGGCAGAAGAGGTATCGTCGAATGGCCATGAAGATCTCCGGATCTATCCCCTTTGGACTTTTTCCTGTGGGGTAATTTAAAATCACGTCACGCAGCCTGAAACAGTAGCAGTGCTACGTCCGATTGATAACAGCGTATGTCTTGAGTAATGTTCGAACGAAATTTGAAAACAGGCTGCATTATTGTATGCAGGTTAACGGTAGTCATTAAATAGATCTTGTTTATTATTTGTTGAAGCTTTTATGTGTGACTTTTTTGTAAATTTATCTACACCTCATTAAAAATAGGTGATGAGGTCGTGTGTAATACATAAAAAAGTTAAAAGAAACAGGGCATTTGTGAGTAAATTACAACGCATACGTTCGTTTGTGAAGTTTTCGTTTTTCGCCAATAATTCTGTCAAAACTCAAACGATTTCTAAAGACGATACATGACTGTATTCGCAATGAAATCGGCTTTAAAATAATGTGGGGTAGTTGCATTTGAAATTTTAAAGTTGGGGTTGCTAGGGGAGGGGGAATGGACATATCGAATTGGTTTGACTGTACAAAAAGCTCCACCCAAGAACAGAAATCGACGGGTC